>UELU01129758.1:0-10088 GCA_900490025.1 Megastigmus dorsalis
CTCTCTCTCTCTCTCTCCCTCTCTGCTTTCTTTATTAAATACAAAATTAATTCTAGAAAATGAAACTTCTTTATTCCATTCAGCTTTACTATATGAAGCCTTACTTAATTCTGAAACGGAAGGTTCTCCTTGCTCGGCATCACCTCCACAGTTCCATCCGTCGTCCTCGTCCATTGGCAACGGAGTCCGCAGTGGAATATAAAATTCCATTAGCCAGTCTTTGAAAGCAAGCGTATTTTTGACTGCGCATGTCGGTTTTTTGCACAACGAATGATGCGTGCAGCGTACGGAGTTGCGTTTCCTAATGTGTCGCAGTGATGGACATTTCAAATCATCTGCATTACAGATTACTCTAAAAGAAAAAAGAAAAAGTGTTAAATTCTGAAACATCGAGGATCATGGCGACTCTAGAGTTTTATACAAAAACTGTAAGTCTATTATTCAAATTTTTAGATTTTGCTAAGAATGGCACGGCAGATATCACCAAGATAGAGTGGTGTTTAAATTTCAATAGAGAAGCTGACGAAACTCCGATAACTTCGGGAACGCTTTCCCAAGCGGAGAAACACAAGTATCAGACGTTTATGACGCACTTATTACGTATTGAACATGCTCTGCGCAGTTTGCTGAAGACAGGCGGCAGGTTGCAACGGGAACCATCAGTGGACAGAGTTCGATGGGACGATATGCCATCAGCTTTACAAAAGCGCATACGATCTGGTGTAATATAAAAATTTACAGCATCTGGATATCGTCTCATTTATGGATGACGCATCGAGTGTATTCCAGTCCAAAATCGTGACCACCCTCGAAGAATATAGTGCTTTAAAAGTGAACGCTGAACTTTCGGCCGAATACATGATTCAGAAAAGTGATTCTGTAAGTGGTGGTGAAATTAAGTATTTTAATACCCAGAATGCTTCTGTTCGCAGAACAATAGATTTGGAAAACTGGTTCTATGACAACGTGAAGCAACCTCTGCAGAGACAAATGGAGGAATTTGAAGAGAAAGATTCGGGATGGACTCTGCAACGAATTTTAACTCTCGCTATCTACATCAATAAGTTAGACGAGATGAAAGGAAACTCCTATATTCCACTACCATATGGCATTGCCAAAAAACACGCTTGTATCAATGTACAAAATGATGACGACCAATGTTTTAAATGGGCAGTACTTTCTGCTTTACATCCACAGGAACGCAATTCAACTCGAGTAAATCTATACAAACAATTCGAAAACGAGCTTAATTTCAATGGAATCGTCTTTCCTGTACCATCGAAGCAGATAAGCAAGTTTGAAAAACAAAACAATCTCTCCTTCAACGTGTACATTTTGGAAAAAAAGGTATCGATACAAGGTTCAACCGTTCCATGTGACATCGCTGAAAAAAGACCCTCACGTAAATCTGCTTCTCCTGCAAAACTACTATGTCGACGCCGACGAGGATGATGAAGAAGAAACCGGAGACGACAACGATGCAGTGCTACGGTTCCACTATGTGTGGATAAAAAATCTATCGCAATTGGTAATAACTCAGTTAACGAACAGTAAGAATAGGTCTTACATTTGCGACAGGTGTCTGCATTTTTTTAAAACTAACGAGAAACTCGCGAAACATAAAATTGACTGTCAGCAACTGAATAAGTGCAAAATTCAATTACCATCACCCAAGAAAAACATCCTCTTGTTCAACGAATACAGTCGGCAAATCAAAGTCTCATACGTAATATATGCCGATTTTGAATACCTACTGAAGCCTGTAGAAGACAACGTACGCATATACCAACAACACCAAGCGTTCAGCATCGCATTCTGCTTACAATATAGTTTTGATGAGAGACGATCAATATATTGAAGTTATAGGCAAGAAAAAGATGGCATGGAGACTCCTACTGAATGGTTTGTTCGGAATCTTCGAGAAATTGACAATGAATTGTACAAAGCACCAAAATCTATGAATCTCTCACACCAAGTCAATAGACTTTTTAACAGCTAAATCTTGTGTCATTTGCGGTGAAGATTTCACACAGCAGGATAAAAAAATCAGAGATCACTGTCACATCACAGGGAAGTAAATAATATTATTTAAAAAAAAAAAATTATAGCCGTTCATTATTCGTTTTTTTTTGCTTTGTTTCAGATTCAGAGGAGCTGCTCATGCAGGATGCAACATCAATTTTAAGGACGCGAGATTCATACCTGTAGTGTTTCACAGTCTCACTGGCTACGACTCACATTTCATTATCAAGGAGCTCGCAAATTCTGCCATCCTCAAGGGACGCGTGAAGCTCATTCCAGAAAATAAAGAGCGATACATATCGTTTACCAAGCATATCGATGGCACTAATATAAACTTTAGATTTATAGATTCTTTCAAATTCATGCCATCGTCTCTGGAGAAGCAAGTATCGTATTTGGAGAAATATGACATCACCAGCCGTACGTTCGATGAGGAGGATGGTTACTCGGAGCATCAAATCAAGTTATTGTTCAGAAAGGGCGTATTCCCGTACGACTACGTGAGCTCCTTTGAAAGACTGCAAGAGAAGCAGCTGCCGTCCAAGAACGATTTCTTCAGCAAGCTGAATGGCTGCGGAATTTCTGATGCGGACTACGATCACGCGAGAAGTGTGTGGAGTGCATTCAACATCGCAACACTTGGTGAGTACTCCGATATTTACCTCAAGACGGACGTGCTTCTTTTGGCAGACGTCTTCGAGAACTTTCGATCAACTTACATCGAGGTGTACGGACTAGATCCTGTGCATTATTTCACCACTCCTGGTTTGAAGTGGGACGCTATGTTAAAGTGCACAAAAATCGAACTCGAATTGCTCACAGACATAGACATGCTGTTGTTCGTTGAGAGAGGTATCAAAGGCGGTATCAGTCAATGCTCCAATCGCTATGCCAAGACAAACAACAAGTTCATGATGGACGACTACAACCCGAACGAGGAAGAAACGTATTTGATGAACTTCGACGCCAACTGTATAGATGGGGTATGGCGCAATGTCTACCTACGGGATGCTTTCAGTGGGTAGACTTCAAGAAGTTGAATGTATTCGAGATTCGAGATGACTCTCCCATTGGATACATCCTAGAGGTTGATTTGGAGTATCCCGTGGGTATTCATGAGACGCACAAGTATCTACCACTGTGCCCGGAACATCGAGCACCACCTGTCTCTAAGCAGAAAAAACTGTTGATCACCTTGCACAACAAGGAGCGCTACGCGATACACTACAGAGCTCTCAAGCAAGCTGTCGAGCACGGAGTCGTATGCAAGAATACTCACCGAGCGCTGCAGTTCAATCAGAGCCAGTGGTTGAAGCCCTACGTCGACTTGAACACGCAGAAGAGAAAGGAATCGAAGAATGAGTTTGGTAAGCTATTTTTCAAACTCATGGTCAATTCTGTCTACGGAATGACAATGGAAAACGAGCGAAAACGAGTCAACGTGAAACTCGTCAGCAAGTGGGAGGGACATTACGGCGCTGAGGTACTGATTGCGAGACCAAATTTTCACAGCTGCTCGATCTTCGCAGAGAATCTTGTGGCGATACAACTGTCTCGAACGGAAATCACTATCAGGAAACCGATATACGTTGGCCTGTGCTCGACGTGTCCAAGGTTCTCATATACGACTTTCACTATTCTTATATGCAAAAGCGTATTGGTGACAGGTGCAAGCTATTGTACACCGACACAGACAGTCTGATATACGAGATCAGAGGGGTCAACATGTATGAGGTAATGAATGAAGACATGGACAAGTTCGACACATCGGACTATCAGGAGGACAATCAGTTTGGTCTGCCTCGAAGGAACAAGAAGATCATTGGACTCATGAAAGATGAGTGCAACGGAAAAATAATGACAGAGTTCATCGGGTTGCGAAGTAAGATGTATAGCATTCGCATTCAGAACGAGGAGCTGATCAAAAAGGCGAAAGGAATTACGGCAGCGGTTCTCAAGAATAGCATCACATTCGAGGATTACTTAGACTGCCTCGATAATCGGACCAAGGTAAGACGCCAGCAATACAATATTCGGTCTAGGCTGCACGTTGTTCGCACAGAGACAGAGAAGGGAAAGCTGGCTCTGAGTCCTCACGACGATAAGCGCTGTCTTCTCCCGAACAAGACCGATACGTTTCTGTGGGGACACTTCCGCACACTGAACGACGAAATACTTCTAGATGCTGCCAGACAGCGAGTCCAGAGATTCAAACGTGGTAGTGGTGGAAAAGGCCCCGGAGAGGGGAGAACACCTACTTAAGGAGCTCGACGTGAGCGAGGAGTTCATTGCTTCGATCGCTGAGAACGAAGAGTCTTCGAGCAAGAGTCGAAGACTTGTTACATCGCAGTAAGTAGCCGAAAATCTTCTCGATATCTCCAATGTATTAGTGCGCTCTACTGGACATCGAAGTAGTTCCCAAAGCTTCCAGACGGAGCAGTGAAACGTGGTGGTGGTGGTGAGAGAGAGAGAAAGAGAGAGAAAGGCCTACTCAAGATGTTCCATACGATTGAGGAGCTCATTCCTTCGATCGCTTAGTCCGAAAACAAAGAGTCCTGATATATCATCGAGGTTTGTATAGTCGATTTATTTTCTTAACATCTCTAACATATTAGATTTCTCTCTCTCTCTATTTTTCAGTTTCAGAATGGACTTATCCACGTTGAATCGAGTCTGCACGAGCAGCTTCCTGCTGAGGATGAAATTGTGTGAGTAGGAGTCAGAGAAGCATTATATGGTAACTCGAATGAAGCGAGTTAGTACCAAGTACGGATTGAGAGTGGTCGTAGCACTGAATGAAGAATTCGACGTATTTCTACCAGATCGAGCATCCAAAGCTATCCAGGAGGACGACAACTTATTCGATGAATTATCGGATAAAGCTTTATCATGGTGATAATAAATTTGAATTTTGTAATAAATAATTATAATAAATAAAAAGAGAGTGAGATAGTTTACGGAGAGGGAAACGAGTCATTGGTGAGTCTTGTGCAATAAATTCGTTCATTGTACACGGCTCATAAAATGATGATGATTCCATTGGTTGTTCCTCGCAGGTAGGAACGTTTATCACTTTCTCTCTCTCTCTCCCTCTCTCTTTATAATTCAGACTTATCGATCCAACTGTTATGAGAATTATCGAAACCTAGCCACTTTACATAGACTTGATTTCCTTGCTGCTTGATAATTTTCTCGACTAGATAGATTTCGGAATATTTTGCTTTTTGGGCTCGTACTCATAGAATCCACGGGTGATCGGTTGATCCTGATAATCCTTAAGATGGTAAGTTACTGGCTTTGTTGCCGCTACTCTAGTCACTGTAAATATGTCCGTGGACCAGTTGGGTGTGTATCCCTTATCAAAAGTCTGTTTCACTTTACTCACGCGAACTTTATCACCAACTTTAAATTTTGATTTCGCGGTCGAGACAATTTTCTTCTGACTGAACCGCTTGAGAACTTCAGCTTCATTGGAAGCATCGACTTCTTTCGGCTTCATACCGATAGTTCGATGCTTTGTATTGTTGTAAGCTGCCATTAATTTAGGTAAGATATCGAGCCACTTATAGCTACCACGTAAACTGAATTGCATCCACATCTTATTCTTGAGTGTGCGATTGAAGCGTTCGCAAATAGATGTTTTGATATTGCAATACGTGGAGTACAGATTGATTTTGTACTGCTTCATGAGTCTTTTAAAACTTGTGTTATAGAATTCTTTCCCTCAGTCAGTATGCAGATTCTTCGGTACTCGACGACCTTGACGCAAAAGCGACTTCATGGCTGCAGTGACATCTTCGCCAGTCTTCGTCTTTACCGGTACAGCCCAAGTGTACTTGGAAAATATATCAACAACTGTGAGCATGTATCTGTAGCCTTTGTTCTCTCATGCGTAAGTTTGCATCTCTACTAAATCAGCTTGCCAAGTCTCGTCCAAGCCGCGTATATCGACCTTGCGACTTGGATAGTTGCGTTTGGCGGGCTTGTGCAGCTCTTCCACCAATCTCTGACGTTTCATTACAGTAGTCGTGCGCAAATAAGCGGGGGATACAACTATGCAGCTGTATTTATAGCACAGATTTCAATGTTGTCGGTAAATTTTTTTAATTTTTCATGCATTTCGTCTCCAATATTTTGTAAGTCAGTACTCATTTTTATCGACATTAGATCAATCTCAATTTTATAAAGTCGAGCAAGACTTTTAAATCATTGATATCACTCCTCAAACGAGTTGTAATCTCGTACACAATGCAAATTTCATCTCGAACGATTCGCTGTAGAATATTTAAATTGACTGCATCACTGGGCTGTTGAGCCGCTGCAACGTTGCACAATCTCTTGTTTTCTAAATCGAACTGACCATCACCTGTGAACTTGTAACCAATGCTAGGAGGACCGCGACCACCATCGCTGCGTTTGAGATTACGTCCGAACACGTCGACGCTCATTTTGAAAATGAATCAAAGCTTTATCGTATCTCTCAATATATACAGCCAGCTTCGCTGAGCTCTTGAATAATCGATTGAATCTTGTTGGTGTGACTGGAATTTCCAGCCGATCTCTCAGCCATTAGTAGTCGTAATCGAGAGACGAGTTCATTGGGATCGTCCCAGTACACATAGTCCATACGTGTGTCTCTTCTCGCGATCTTGTATCGAGGCAACGATCCACCACCTTTTTTCTTCTTAGTGCATAGGGGAGCAATTATATCGTCAAACTTCTTGCTCTTGTGAGCAAGAATGGCTTCATCACTCCTGTATCGTCTCTTGTGAGCACTTATCACATCGAGAATTTTTCTATAGCTTATAGCTTACCTGGAAGTCACACGTTTCAAATCAGGATATTTCATGACAAGTAATTCCAATAATCCTTGAGTTTATGGATACTTTACTCCCTCCATAATGATGTTACTTGGTTCAAAGTGTATAGGTTTTTTATCCATTAAATAGGTATCACCGTCCTGACGCACTCCATAAATTTTATCCAAATTCTTTGTTCGATTCTCATCAAGTATAAAAGTATACTTGTCAACGTTTCCATTTTCTTCTTCTTCTTCACTGCCAACTGTTTCGAATGTAGTATCCAAAGGTCGAATAGTAGCATTGTGAGTCGATGTCGATGATGAAGACGAGAATTCATCATCATCCTCAATACTCTTTCTTAAACTATGAAGAGTTTCATCATCGAGCTGTTCTGCAGGAGCAGGAGATTTTCTTAATGATACGGTAGAAACAACGAGTTTTTGAAGAGGGTCCACTATCGGTTTGAAAGTTTCCCCAATCGCTTTCTCAAAATTCTCCTTGCCATATTTCAATAAATTGTACTTGCGCTTGACTGCATTTCGCGCTTTAACGAGTTGAACAAGTACATCCTTTTTGTTTTTCGTTGAATGTCCATGTTGATGGTTAAACATTCGAACATAGACTGAAAGTGTGACGATGTGTTCACGCTATATTTATAGCAAAAAGGTCGAAGCCCTTTCGATACCTACCAGCGTTGATTGGACTATCTTTATCCATCATTAAAAATCCATGCTTGTCATCCATCCAGCACTTTGTACATAACTCCTTGAATCGTGCATAAGGCATGTCTGAATTGACGTGATCATTATACAGATGCTTCAGGTTCAAGTCATCTTGTCGAAAGATAACCAACAAGTTAACGTTGTCTCTCACCAGATGTTACGGAATCCGAGCGTAAGATTGGCATAGGTAGAAGCAGTCGAATTTTTTATGTCTGCCCATACAGAAGAATGAGCGAACGTTGTCTTGCTTTTTGCAGGCTACATCGTCAAAAATCATTATCGAATTTGGAAGTGCATTATCGGGTGGTATCACTGATTCATGCTCGCTGAATGAAAAATACTGAATACGATCTATCGGTAGCTAAAGTTTCCTTAAAAATTTGTACTTTGGTTGATTGAGAGACTTTGAGTAGACGTACACGTTTTCAAATCTAAGTCCATTCGGATGCGTTAAGAGTGCTAGTAGGCTGTTGGTTTTACCACAGTTGGATGGACCACAGAATACAACTCGTATACTATCCGGGAGTAAATCTCCATGACGCCTAGTAATAGTCATTTTCTCCTGTTCCACGATAGCATCGAAATTCGCTATTGGAAGCTTGACACACTGCTCCTTGAAGTTCATGTGTATACACCTCGCAAGAGATTTTAATTATGACTGCTCGCTTGACTATAAATACATTGCTTACATACTATCCGCGTCATTTACAATCTGATCTTCTAGGTGTAATGATCGTGCATAAACGACGTCGAGGACGTGGTTTAATCAATAAGATCATCAAGAATTTACCATTTGAACTCCACGTACCGGGATATCAATACTGCGGACCAGGTACCAAATTGAAGAAACGTTTGGCTAGAGGCGATCCGGGAATCAATCCTCTCGACGCAGCTTGTAAAGAGCACGATATAGCTTATCCGAAAAATCGCGAGAACATCGAAGCAAGGAACGCAGCCGACAGGGTTCTTGCCTACAAAGCTTGGCAACGCATACTAGCGAGAGACGCCAATTTTGGTGTAAAAGCCGTTTCTTACGCTATTACGAACATCATGAAACTCAAGTCAAAATTAGGAATGGGTATGAAGAGGAGGAGGAAGAAGATGTCGCGCATCATTTTTTCTAAAGTGATGGAAGCTGCTTCAAAATCTCTAGTTCCGAGCAAGTCTTCTTCTTCTGGTAAACTCGTTCTTTCTGCTCTGAAAGGGGCACGAGAAGCTGTTAAAGAAGCTGGTGGCAAACGCAATGTGATCGTTCCACGCATTCTACCAATACCAAAGAAGATAGGTGGATTCTTACCCCTCCTGTTATCGGCTCTTAGTGTAGCCGCAGCATTGGCTGGTGGAGCTGCTGGCATAGCGAAAGTCGTCAAGGCTAGCAAGGCAGCCAATAAACAATTGGAAGAGAGTCAAATACACAACAGGAAAATGGAGGAAATAGCTCTTGGCAAAGGTCTATATCTGAGACCACATAAGAGAGGACTTGGCCTTTACCTAAACTCCATGAAAAGAAAAAAAAATATCCTCGAAGTGAGATTACCGCGAAGAGCACTCACCGATGCCGATATCGTAAAGTATGCTAAAATTCTAAAAATTCCCTACTTTCGTGGTGTATTTATGCGCAATGCATTGCCAACCTGTGGACCACGATATCGCGAATCAGCTATCGTAAATCTGGACGATGATGATGGTCAGGCACGCACTGGGTTGCCTATCGAAAGCGAGGTAATGACGTAGTTTACTTCGACAGTTTTGGTGATCTTCGATCACCCTCAGATTTAATGCTGTATTTGGGAGTTGACGAAGTTAAATACAATCACGAGAGGTATCAAGACTTTGATACATACAACTGTGGGCATCTGTGTCTCGATTTCTTATGCAGAAAGCTGCATATATATAAATGACTGACGTATGTGTGAGAGAGTTCATTCTCAGATGAGCAGCAGTCATGGAAGATTCACTGACGCTAAGTCTTTCTGGAACGTCGTCTATACTGAAAACTCAGTACTTTCCACCAATCGAACTTTTACCGCACAAAAACTACGTTCTCGGCTTGGTTGAACTATTGACTTTTAATTCCATACCCAACATCGATACGGGTAGTAACAAGTTTTACGTCGATAAAGAAGAAATCGCTTTACCAACAGGTAGTTACAAGATCGATGACATTGAGAGCTATCTCCGTGAAGCGTTGACAACAAAAAACATCTCGATCAGTATAAAGCCCAACAACAATATACTACGCAGCATGATAAAGTGTAGCCATTCCATTGACTTTCGACCGCAGGACTCGATCGGTCAACTATTGGGCTTTACTCAACGCGTTCTCACACCGAATATAACGCATAGTTCTGACTTACCTGTAGCTATTCTCAAGGTTAACGCTCTCCGAGTGGAATGCAACATCACCGATGGGGCCTATATAAACGGACGCAAAGTGCACACTATACACGAGTTCTTCCCAGCAGTTCCGCCAGGATACAAGATCATCGAAGTTCCATCGCAAGTTATTTACCTACCGATAGCTGTCAAGAGCATAGATCAT
>UELU01129765.1:0-12788 GCA_900490025.1 Megastigmus dorsalis
GCCCTGAAATTACCAATAAATTGCGTAAATATAATATTTTTAATTTGAAATATAATTGCAAAGTCAGAATCATGCCATCTCTTGGATTGAATTGAAATCAGTAAAAATTTGGTATTTTCTTCTCTAGTTTCTATATTATTTTAGTTTTCGGAAATTTCTGGGCTGAGCGCGTTCTATTTATGATCATTCTATCATCTCCAAAAGTTTCAAGTGAATTGGTTAATTTGTTAAAGAGAAAAGTTTGGAAAACCTAATGTCGGTAAAACAGGTGACTCCGGCATCCCCTTAAAGAGGGAGTGTTATCTTGTTAATAAAAAACGGCTTCGAGAGAATACGAGAGAAGTTTCTTTAAATATATTTAAATCGAAACATATTATTTTTGAATATTCTGTTGGGTGTGTGTGTGCCTGTACGTGTGCGTGTGTGTGTGTGCGTGCGATTGCGCGAGTGTGTGTGTGTGTGTGCTTATATGTGCGTGTGTATGTTTGAAATTATGTAATGAAATTTTGTTCTTTCATGAAAAATTTTTTTACAACGTTATTTTGTACATGGCATTGTTGATATGCTTGAGATTAACAGTGTTCTTACATAAAATTGTAACAAATATTATCATGATTTTTAAAATTACTATTATATATTAATTTGGATTTTATTACAAAAAAAAATTTTAGTATTTAAAATTTTTTTTGCATATCAGTAACATGCATAAAAATGATTTTCCATCAGACATTTATTTTGCAAGTTTGCAGACAATTTTTTGACTTTTATAAAATTACTTTAATTTAAAGTATACGTATGAAATAAATATATATATAAAGATATAAACATAAGTATGAAAAAGAATACCGTCTTCCAGTAAATTATACTTTTTATAATAAAACAACGGAGAAACGTTGAAACAGGGGGTGATTACGATAGCTGAGATAGAAATTTTGATTATGGTGCAAAAGAAAAGATTTAATTTTAAATGTATCAAGTATCAGTATAATAATATAAAAAAACGAAAATGAAATGCTTACACTCATAATCCTATGACGATATAGTAGACGGGGTGAAATCAACCCCCGGAAACATAATGCTAATTAATTATTTGATGCATAATAATACTTAAAATAAGCGTTCCAATATTTCAAGTGCAAAAATATGTTGAAATTAATTTTTATAGTGCTAAAAATCGATATTTCTAATTTATGTTAAACTCACCCCTTCAAATGATTTTTTTGAAAAGACCCTGTGAGATACGTCAACTTTAATATTTAATTTTCTTCATAATAGAATGATTTTTAATCCCATAGATCTTATTGAAAAATTTTAGTACCAATAAAACGTAAAAAAAATCTCGTTTACCCTTACAGAAAATAGGGGATGCAACCCCTTGCCGTAAAACCGTGCTAGTGCAAGCGCCTTTTTATAAGAAATAAAATGGCGTTTATTTTATTAATAAGGTCCAAATAGTTCTTGAGATATTTAAAAAAAACTGTTTTTAAGGGTAAACTTTAAGGGCGAATTTCACCCCCTAAATCAACGAATTAGCACGTAAAAAAAAACACGTATCTAATGATTTTTGATGTACTTTAACATATTAAAAAATCAGAGTACCTTTCGAGGGTCGTTCGAAAGGTTTCCTTGTTAGTGCACTAAATATATAGACTCACACCCACACAGGGAACAAACAGATGGGTTTTCTTTATGTTGATTGATTTTGTTTTGTCCCCTATACATCGTTTTTAATTGTGTGAGTGTATTTATTAGCGTGAGTGGGTGCATGTGTGCGATGAGTGAATGTTTAAATGTTAGAATACAATTGACTGATAGATATAGACAGCTTGATTTACCTTGTTTGTATGTAGTTGAAGATAAGATGCTCTGTGATATTACCTGTTAAATATTTTTAAGTCTGATTTTTGTATTGACTGATTTTTGTATAAGACTGATTTTTTGTTATAATTTTTAACTTATGCTGTGATATCATAGGTAGTAATTGAGTGCAATATTTATATAGATTAGTGAAAAATGAAGACTGTCTTTTATATACTGCAAAACCATATGCATATTGTTATCAATCTATTTTGTATTTATATGCAAATAAAAAAATATCTATCTATCTGTCTATCTCTCTCTTACTTGCTCCTGCTTTTTAGACGGTTTTCTGCTGCCTTTTGCCCTCGGGCATTTTTTATTGCTGGTTCTTGCACACGCCTTAATGCAAGCCACCGAGGAGTCTAATATCCAGCATTTTCGATGCGCCTGCTAGCCCGATTTATTCAATTTTCTTGTACCGCAGCAAGGAGAATTTTGAGGTTAGGATTCTGTTTTGGAGGTTAGTGCTGGCAAAATTCATCTTTCGGCCGTGCGAAATTTTTGCAAATTTGGCAACCTAGCAACAGTTTACTTTCTCCTCTGCCACGTGAGGGCACCACTTTCCAGTGACTTATAAGGTGAATGTCCCAATTTCTACTCACGTCCCTATTTCTACTCATTTAGTCTTTTTTATGTTATTAAAAATATCAAGCGTATTTCTAAATCATTCAAATATTTGCAGACATATTTAATCAATTAAAAAGAACTAATTATAAGATTATGAAGTAAATACAACACCTACTACAAAAGCAAGACTATATGAGTAGAAATAGGGCTTAAGTGAGTAGAAATTGGGACATTCACCTTACCGCCTGAAGAAATTTTGAAAAAATAATAGTTGTAATTTTCACTACCAGGAGGCAGATGCTCCAAGCACAACTCTCGATAAAATGTCGGTCACGAAGGCTTGCACTATTTGCTAATTTCCGGCTCTTACTAGAGCTTCGCAACTGCAATGCACAGTTTGCCAAGAGTGCTATCATTTTTAATTTGTAGCAAATAAGACCGTCACTCCTGCAACATTTAAATATGCAAAATGCACCAGCCAACTTAAAAAAGTCACATACAGCCTCAAAACATCTGAAACCAAATTTAAAAAATAAAAAAATAATTGAAAATAAATTAATAAAATTAAATACTAGACTACATGATGAATTTGACGCAATTTACAAAAATTTTGATAATATAACTGAAGGATTAGCGACTGTGGTGCAGACCGTCTCTGATCGGACATACCCAGACTTGCAAATTGACGATGATGGCAAATGCATTTTGCCTTCTACTAATACATACACAGACAATGACATCATAGCAACAACATCAAAAGCAAAGACTCAACTGACTGATACTGCTACTGGGGACAAGCCTGAGGGCGATACACTCGTAGTCCCGAGCGCAATTGACTGCCTTGCATCTAATATTTCGCTCGTTGATTACGTGTTCGCCATACTCAACACTGTCCTCCCATCACTATGCAAAGATAACATTATAACAATGCGACCTCTTACTACCAAAAAAATCGGAGACGGTTTGAGGGGTGTCTCTTCTCTGTTAGTCGAACTTTCCAGTAGCCACCTCAACGAATTTATAATTAAAGAAAAATGTAAACTTACTGCTCTTAGTAGCCGGGATATCGACCTCTCCTGCCTAGGCATAGAGTCTGCTGTGCCGGCCTCGACTATTTTTATAATTGATTTTATGGACTGTACAAAATATGAAGTTCGATTTTCAAAATCGTAAATTTATAGTCAAGCAACTCGGATTTAAATATGTTTGGCACCGACAGGGCAGATTCCTTGGCAAGATGAGAGATCGGGACAGAGCGCACACATTTTCTAGCCCACTTGATCTTTAAGTGATTGCTTCTACTCACAATAATAATAACAAAAAAGTTCTAAACACAAATAATACAAGCAATACTGGACATAGTTAAAACAACTCCAAAAAAGATAGGTAAGCTAGCTGCACAAATATGAAAAAATCGAAGAAAATAAAATCTAAAGGAAAAGCAAAATAATTCTGTAAGTAATTTAAACAAAAAGTCATAGAATAGGCAAAATAAAAACAATAAGGACACTTGACTAGAAGCTTCGGCTGTTGAAAAGCAAAAGTGGAAAGGGTGGGTTTTGCGTGCGGGTTTTCTCAATTTGAACTCCCTGCGAGCTCACATTGAGCAAACCCGTGAATTTTTATCAAGATCCTGCCTATGACCTATTCGGTGTTGCTGAGACCTGGCTTGGCCCTGGTGTAGGTGATGACGCTATTTAGATCAAAGACTGCGAGGTCTTTCGACAGGACCGAAACAGGGTATTCCTGAATACTTATTTTTCAGCATTCAAAATGGCGACTGTCCTCCGGTATTTGTAGCTATCATTTATGCATATATAGTGCAGTGTACTGCGCCAGCATGACTCAGCTAATGCTCTTGCCTTGCGGCGTTGCCAGCTGTTTCACCATGGCTGAGCCTAACCTCTAGCATTGCGGCGTTGCGTGCTGTGCCACCATAGCTGAACTAATGCTTTAGCCTTGGGGAGTTACGTGCAGAACCGTCACGATTGAACTAATTATGTAGCCTTGGAGTGTTGCATGCAGTGCCGGTACGGTTAAGCTAATCTTAAGCCATGGGAAGTAGTGTATAGTGCCGGCACGGTAGCCTTATAGTGTTTCGTGCAGTGCCACCATAGCTGAGCTAACGCTCTAGCCTTGCGGCGTTGCGTGTTGAGCCGGCATGGCTGAGCTAATGCACCAGGCGTGGGGCGTTGCGCGCTGTGCCAGTATGGCTGAGCCCAATCTTTAGCCTTGCGGCGTTGCTTGCTGTGCCACCATGGCTGAGCCCAATCTTTAGCCTTGCGGCGTTGCTTGCTGTGCCACCATGGCTGAGCTAATGCTCTAGTCTTGCGACGTTGCGTGCTCTGCCTGTTTGGCTGAGCTACTGCACCAGGCTTGGGATATTGCGCGCTGTGCTACCATGGTTGATCTAATGCTGTAGCCTTGCGGTAGATCCGTGTAGTGGAAATGTAATGGCGGCTGATTCAGCCTTTGGCCACAAAGAGCTCGACTAATCACCTAATCGGGGTTTTCTGGCCGTGATCGTTGTTTCGTTCCTTTTGCAGGACTGCTAAAAAATGGGGTTACTGCAAGCTTTCACTTGTGCAGCAAATTTCCCGCTGTTTTCGACAGAATCGATCAACGCCTCCGTTGTTCGGAATCCAACGTTCTCGTCTTCTTGTTGGGCGGCTAGACGCTCCGCTGCTTTGACCATAATGTCGGAAAGAGGGGTCTCGTTGCTCTAGTCGGAAGTTTTAGTATTGTATGGAGAGGAGGGCTGATATTTCAGGTGATAAAATCGCCTCCTACAATTTTATAGAGTCGGCAAATTTGGCTGATACTGAGTTGGAAAATGCTGTTTGCTGGTGCTTCCATTTTATGGTGTGATATCAGCTGTGAGTTACGGTTCTTTGGAATGCGGTGATCTACGCCGCATTTTATTGCGCTTATGATTTTTTAACGTGAATTTATATTTGCGCGCCAATGAATAAAAATCATAGGACAGCTACATGACCTATATAACAATACCATAAAAAATAAATACACTATCAAAAATCAAAATACTGAACAAAATTAAAATGCCATAAAAATTTAGAAAAAATAAAAAAAAAATATACATAAGAAAAATCATAAATAATTAAATCGCCATATAAGAACAGAAAAACGACAAAAAATTAAATTTCCATAAAAAATCAAAACTCCATGAAAAATGAAAACCACATAAAAAATGATAGCACCATAAAAAATTAAAAAATCTCTGTATATAATGTTCAGGTATTAGGGTGACATCTAGGTATCTTACTTACCCTATGAAAGATGTTCAGGCATCATGATAACTTCTAGACATAAAGTAATTGGCCTTCGACGTGAAATCATTGATTGTCACAAGGCACATGGCACACGACAGCAGATTAACATAATAGATAGATCGATACACAGATATAATACATAGACTGTTTGATGAATACAATATGAAATCTCCTTGCATGGATATTAAGACTCCAAAATGTACGAAACGTGCTGTAGATTGCAAATTCAAGGCAGCAATTATCAAACGCGTTGTATATTAATATTAGCGTCGAAGACAGGATCTGTTTTTAATTTACGTTTTAAAAGTCTTACTGAAGAGTATCAGTAACAGATCTGGGACGAAACGCTTTATATAAATGAAAATACCATAAAAAATATATACACCTTCAAAAATAAAAATATCATAAAAAATCAAAACTTAATAAAAATTGAAAACTAATAATAAATGAAAACACCATAAAAAGACCATAAAAAATGAAAGTACCATAAAAAGACAAAATCTCATAAAAAATAAAAAGGATAAAAATGAAAATATAATAAAAATTTAAACACTATACAAAATGAAATAACCATTAACAATAAAATGTCCATAAAAACTTAAAAAATTCAATACCCTGTAGAAAATAAAAAGACTAACTTTAAATATACTGTTAAATGGGAGGGTTGAGTATTGATGGATGTCAAAATCAGAAATCGGATTATTAAAGTCAAATATGTATTTATTAATTCAAGTCGCGAGAGGCAGAGAGATATATCTCTCAGATCAGTCGTACTATTACTGGCGCTGTCTGCGTCTTTCCGGGAGGTCGGTCCTCGTGGATCCTTTGCAGGGAGGTAGAATTTTCCTAGGCGACTCAGCACCCGCGGATGACCGTCGGCTGTATGTGGGAAACAAAGCTGCTAAGTGGCACACGTGACAGGGAGCTCACGCTCGCTCTGACAAGATTGTAATAATTGTATTTTACGCCTAGAAGAAGTCTCTAGGCCTCAAAGTCAGGTTTTGTGCACATTGTGGTAGAAAATACAGTTGGATACATGTCTGCAAAGCAGGTGAATCTCGCGCAAGTGTAGATTGTAACCCTTGTTTTGCCCGGGCGACAAAGTGCACCCGTGTCAGAATTACGTGTTTCGCGCACTGGTATCGAAATGTAATTTTCTCAAAAATTTATTCGCCAATCAGGGTTGGAAATAATTCTATTATATTGTTTAAAATTTCAAGAACCGAATATATTTTTTCTTAAGCAATGCTACGTCTTTCGCACCTTCAGAATATCTATCGCAAGTGCCATTGATAATCAAATAATTAAAACCAGGAGGTAAGGCTAGATCGATCATCATAGAACGCAATATTTGGTAAATTAAAACTTTATTATTCTGCGATATTTACCGAGTGTAATACGTATACTGTCCTCTTCAGGCTTAAATGACTTATCAACTAATACATCATTTTATACTAAAAAATTATGTGTCGTGTATCGTCAAAAGATGAACATATCATGCAGTAGCGTAATTCTTGCAAAAACCGGAAAATCTTTCATTTTTATTACTTGAGCTTGTAACGGAGTGCTGAATTATATATAAATAATTTATTATCAATAGATAAATACTTTTAATCAATGTCAAATCAGAAAAAAACTTATCTTCTTTGCTGCTGCTGGTATCTAACAATCTACTAAATAAACAAACTTATTGTTAAAATAAATTGCGCACTAGTCAGCGTGCACAACACAGCGTAATTTACCTCTATAGAGCGTGACTTGCTATTCGTAAGAAAAACGTTAAAAACCCAATACAATGTAAAAAAACCGTTTTATCATTAAATTAAAATAAATTGATTTTTATATCGTCAAAAAATTTTTGGTACAAGAGAACGTTGTCTACTACGCATATTCCGAACAGTGTTCGGTCTTCCTTGCCCATTTAAAACCGATTGATATGCATCGAGAAATATTATATTCGTTCGAATATATTTTTTCTCGCAGTCACACTCACTGTATCAAATTTTGACACTAACGACTGTTTAAATTGAGCAGCTGAGCTACACCGGCTTGCTTTTCTCCGCTCTCTCTCTCTCTTTTTATATTAACTGCACACTGTGATATTACTATTAACTATAAGACTGACTTACTGTGATAATTCTCTAGTATTTAAGATTCTGTAATAGCGACTGTGATATCACCGACGAATTAGTATGCAATATTTTATTTTATATTTTATATTTTATGTTTTATAGTATTTTATTATATTTTACCCAATTTAATTATGTATTACTACATTTTTGTACAATTTTGTAAGAAACTTGCAAATAAATTCATATCTATCTATCTATCTCTCTCCTATTGTCTAGCACGTGATCGTTCAACTTTGCGAAAATGTTCACAAGAAATGATATTTTCGTGACAATTGGACATTCGAATTCATTTTAAAAAATCGCCTAATTTTTCACTAAATATTGACATACATTAATTAAGGGCGCCATCTAACGGAGGACTGAATTACAAAAGAATAATTTATTCTCAATAAATAAATACTTTTAATCGAAGTCCCCTTGGGAACTTACCTGCGGCAAGTCGACTCGATGGCTTGGCTGTAGGCAACGTCCGTGAACTTTTGAAGTCGGCGAAAATCCGACTTCAATTGTTATATTCCTCAGCTATTTGTGGAGTGGGAGAGTGAGGGGGGGGGGAGCTTGTGTTTACGCCCGTTTAGGTGGCCCTGGAAAGGGTCGATTGCAAAACCTTAAGAGACTTAAGGCAGCCTGAATCGGGGAGGTGTCCGCCGTTCTGGGCTCTTTGGAGGGCGCGGCTGTAGCCGTCTCAAAGCGCGCCTCCGGCTGGCGCTGAGCTGCGAGGTAGAACTGTGGCCTCGAATGCAAGGGCTTTGCGTTCTGTTTGGGCGACTCCTCCCAGGATGTTCCTCCTAGCAGCGGCGAGCTTCCGCGGGTCACGCAGCTGCGGAAGCGCAAACTTCCGCTGCCTATGTCCCGGGGTCTCCGCGAGAGGTAGGCGTGCCGGCCGCCGCAATAGAGCGAGGCAAGTGGACACGCTTACCCCCACCGGATTGAGCTCCTCCAAGTCTGTCGGGCAGTCCAGGTCGAGGATATCCTCGTCGTCGGCGCTACTGACAGGTGGAGCAGTCCTCTCCGGGCTGGTGGGGGGGAGGTTTGGGGAAGCCACTGAGGGCTTTACCGCAACCACCACGCTGCGCACCTGCACGTCGGAGTACTCGCCGTCACTGGAGCTGGGGCTGGACAGCTGTAACTCCGGGAAAGTTAAGTCTGGCCACAATGGCCGACTACCCTCCCCTGAGGAGACAGTCTCTAAGGAGTCAGGGCAGGCGAGGGTGACGAGCCTTCGAGAAGGCCGTGGCCGCCCCTGCCTTCGTCGGTTACGCTTTAACCGCTGAGTTTCGTTGCGCCTCTTTCGTCGTTTGAACTGCAGCGGTAGCTCACCCGCTTTCAACAAAACAGGACCGCTGCCTCAACGATGCGAGAGTCGATGTTCGTGGTCTCGCAGCCGGAGACCGAATGAATCCAAGGCAGCTTGTCCCTCCTTATACAGGACAGCTGCCCGCCTCCCACTCTGGAGATTCGAGTCGCCGCCGATTACGTCAAGCGTAAAAGTGGGGAGCCCTCCACCCGCGTTAGTTCAGGCTTCCGTGGGGATCATAGATCCCCGGAGCGGCCTGCTTGACCTACCCCTCAAGTCTCCCACAGGGGCGCTTGAGAGACTGCGTTCGAAACGGGGGAGGAGAAGAATGTGGCAGTGTCCGAGACGCGCGTTCGTCTCGGGTGTAGTCGCCACTAGTCCAAATCTCGGCGACTCTTTGCCCCTAGGGTCTTCCGGCGAGGTAATTCTCGTCCAGGTCCCATAGGGAGAGGTGAGCGCGAGACACGACTACCCTATACGCCGAGTGGCGGCGCGAGTGGAGCGTGGATCGGACCCCCGTACCCAAAAGACGCGCGATCGTCGAGGGTAACGGTCGAAGCTGACCCGGGGCGCCGTCTGTTAACAAAATTATTTCTTTATTGCTAATAATTATAATAAATGCCAAAACCCAGTACATATATGTGAACCGCAAAAATTTTGCAAACGTTTGACAATATTTATGTATCCTTAAATCATCTCTAACGTAAACGCAAGCCACTGTACTGCGAAATGAGTAGCTACACTGTTCGATTTTTTTCTGTAAAAACAAAAAACTACGCGGGACAAACTAAAGAATTTTGCAAACGCTACTTACAAATCGCAATTTTTCGGTATTTTTTTCATCGCGATTAATTAATGTTGGCCGCTGAGTTCCTGTACCCAAATTGTAGTCTTTTGAATTGGAAGGGTAACTGTCGAGATCATCGGGATGCAAGGAATTAGTGCTATTTCACCTTTAGGAGGGCCTGTAGTGAGAATATTAGTTTCTATAATATTATTCGCATAATTTTGATTTATAACCTATTGATACTATTTCATAAATTGGGGAAATTAAGATTTATTAATAGAATAATAGGAGCTCCTATTATTTACAAAAATGAAACCGCTAGTAAGAATATTCGCTGAGGAAGATTCAATACATCGAGTACTCAAAATTTTACTCAAAAACGGTTTGCTCAATACCGGGTTTCACGCTCCTACTTATACCGTCGCCGACAACTGTTTAGGTGCGTGTTCGCTACCAGCTATGCGTCGCGGCCTGGTGGCAGACGCGCGACTCTGCTTTCCTACACTCCCTGTAAGTAGTGTGTAAGTAGTCCCTGATTAATTTTTTTAATAATTTATGATATATTTTAATACAAAACCTAGCCTATGTTACTCCACAATGCCAAAAATGTATCCTATCAAAATTTTGTTGTAATCGGTTAAGTAGTGTTTGAGATTTTGTGACGTGTACAAACAAACGCTGTCTCTTTATTATATTAGTATAAGATATATATATTTTCTATTTATGCATTTAGATGCATGTAACACAATATAATCTGCAATATTAATATAAACTAATTTAACGTGAAATATTGAAGAAATCACGTATGCATTGGGTAGCTCAATACGCGCAGGAAAACTCTTCGTGCGACCGCGGCGGCGACGAGCAATTCTTAATTGAAAAGAAATGAGCGGAAAATATACTCATGTATAAACACTCTCAAGTAAAGAAAAACAAAGTATATTCGATAACCGTTAATATTCAATATACAATTACTACAAGCGCGGTGAATGCAACGTGCACACAGTATTTGATACTGCAAGACCTCCAAGCAGAATACTTACTCTGATCTCGGCTCTATCCGAGAACGCAGCGGAGAGTGTACGTGGAAAGGAGGGGCCCATAGAATTCAGTCTATTTAGCGACAAATTAATGCTTTTCCCCCAGGGAAACAGGACAAAACCAGCACTTACTCCTCATGGAAAAATTACACTTGGCACTTTTATTATGCTCAAGCAGTGCACGTTCACTTGAGTACCCGCACACACTAGAGCATTACGAAGGAGGATAAAACGTAATATAAATCGGACGATTCCTTAGAGCATAGCTCATTCTCCCGAGCCGTAGGAGCCCCGTATAGGCGTAATACTCACGCAATCCGTATACGCGTTAATGCTCGTCGCGAGGAGATGAGTGCCTTGCCAATTTTCACAAGCTTCTTATATATGAGGCGTTTCACGTCAACTCTCCAACCGCGGCGAGGGAGCGCTTAATCGTGCTGTATTCAGCTCATGTTTAAAGGGCTAAAATACACCTAGAAATTATCATAACGAAGTGATTTCGATGTATTTTTTCTTCAGCTTTCCGATGGTCTTATCATATTTGTAAAATTTGCTTAATTTGACCTTGAAAAAATATAAAATGTGCTATATCTCAAAAAATACATTTTTAATATTTTTTCTGACCTGCTAGATCGAAAGAGGAGGAAATTTTACGTCGATATAGCTATTTTCTGGAAAGGGGTTTTTTGATTTTATCGAGATATCATTCAACAAACACAAGGTGCTCGACCAGTCGCGGCGCGCTGGGCGTGCTACAGCTGTAGACCTTAACTCTTAGCTGCTCGACTAACCATCATTACAATTTATACTCCTAAGCTTTTAAAGCTTATTCAAGTCTTCTAAAAAATTTTTGACTTTTTTAATTTAGGAAATAAATCGTACTCGGATGCCAAAGATGTTTTTTTAAGTTTCATAGTCTTACGATCTATTGGAATAAAAGTGTGATATTTTAAAGTACCTGGGATGAACTTGGCCTTATCGATTCGAACTTCAAATTTCTTTGAATTTTTTTCAGAAGCTTATTTACTACTAAAAAAACTTTTCGTTTCTTTGCAATACTTTTGTGCCCAATTATATATATCGTAAGCTGTAAGTATTTTGTTAGTTCCTGTAAGCTATCGCATCAACTTTTGACGTGTGCAGTGGCAAAAAAATGCCATTCAGCTTTAATTTGAAAATCTTTTTCATGAAAAAGAAGATTGTGAAAATTACTCTTATTTTTAAACTGCTGTGCTGCTCCGTCAGTCACATAATAAATTTTTTTAAGTTTATGATGACTTTTAAGATAATTTATGATGCTTTTCTGATATTCATATACCGAAATAGTATCATGATTAAGATTATCTGAAATAATAGCTATGCTTTTGTGTTTAAGTTCATCCTTTATTTTATAATACACCGTAACTGCAAATATAGTTGCTTGATTATTATTCCAATGGAATGATTGAGTTGCATTTTGAATAACAAAAGCGTCATTATCGGCAAAATCAAAACAAATTACTACCTCTCCCTCTACAAGATTTTATTTCAAATTCTTACCAAAAACCGCTTGTTGTTTAGCAAAAAAATCGTGGGTTTTTAATTTTACTAATCTATCTTTAAATATTTCGAGAAACTTAAAAACTTTTAATGTTTCAGAAGTAATTGAGCAACGATCGGTTTGCTTCCATGATTCAAATTTAGTTTCATGAATACCATGATTTTTCAGAGCATTCGTTATAAGTTTTTCAAGGTTTGAAAAATTACTCTCGCAATCCAAACAATCACCTAAGAAACATTTATCGGATGGTTGAGTACATACAATTTTTCTTATAC
>UELU01129766.1:0-16247 GCA_900490025.1 Megastigmus dorsalis
GGTTATATATAAGTTTATTTCAGATTCTTCGGGGGTGATTGTAAACAAGGGCAATCTGATTGCCCATGAATATTGATTACACTGTAAGACCGATAAAAAGATCTCTGTCAGTTTATATTAATTAGTTATATTGAATTACTGAATATTCGGTTGGTAAGGCAGAAACCGTTTTATCGGTCGCATATGGATAGTTAATAATAGCTAAACAAGTACTTAAAATTATTCAAATCCCAAAGATAGGTGCACTACCTCTATGAATTATCTATCACTTGGCAGTTATAAGTAAATATTTCAAGTACACCCTTAAAAATTTCTGCACCGAAAAAATGCACTCATTGCGGCGCAAACAGGACTCAAACTTAAATAATTAATCTTGCATTATAAAATTTTCTGTGGTTTTGTATTCTGCTTGCTATTCAACCCTATAATAATGACTATGATTGTTAACATATTAAAAATCATTATGAGCCTTAAAGTTAGATAATATTTACTATAATTGTATTCTATTAAACTAACACAAGTCAATAACAAAATTCTATTTATATTACTATATTAATTGTAACGGCATTATTTATTATTTCACCTTTTCAAAAAAAAAAAATTGGGTTTTATTGGCCTTGTGAACTATGCACATTTAGCCCAGATACTGTGTGAACTTTTGTCCAGTAGGACTTTTTACTTATCAAATTCTTTGTGCCCAGTGGGACTTTTCAATATTGCCCAGAGGGACTTTTTATGTTTCAATTATTTGCCCAGAAGGACATTTTATATTTCGATTTTGCCCAGTGGGACTTTTTATATTTCGATTTTTTGCCCAGTGGGACTTTTTTATATTTCGATATTTGGCCCAGAGGGACTTTTTTCTTTTTCTGAAACAATGCCCAGGTGGGACTTTTTCTTTCAATATCGCAGTCATGGGTACTTTTTCCGTCCGAAAAAAACCCGAAAAATTTCCGGGCTCCAGACGGGAATCGAACCCACGACCACTTGAGTCGCCTTGTTTAGCAGGCAAGCGCCTTACCCACTAAACCAAGGACGGCTTCCATTCACCTTTTCAATTTAAGTATTTCATCTGCCGCCATCTATTGCATCTTCATTGCAATATGAACGAAAGACGAAATGTCAGAACAACAATAAGTATTTTCAACGTAACCTCGTAATTTGCAATCCCACGTGTCCGGTGTCAGCTGCCTTTGTTTATGTTTTCAGACCGTCGAGTGAAGTTGCCGCACTCCAGAGCCTGTACAACTCTAGTTCATCGGCCATTTTATCCCTACACTTCCAGCAACGATCGCGAGTAATAAATATTAACAATATTTATTACAAATGAACAAAAATGTTTCTGTTAACTAAAAAATAACCTTTTCGACTTATTTTTATCGCGTCTACAAGAACGTGACCAAAAAATTCTCTTAAAATAATTTGTTTATCTTTTCAACCCATATTTTTACATTAATTCTGGTTACACAATTGTATTCTTATCCAAGTTCCAAGTCTAATGCGACCTGCCGCATCTATTTTCTTCAATTCAATTCTGAGTAAACTGAGTTCAAAAGTGCTGCGTTGGAACTTTGTCACGTTGTATATATAGCGGCTGAATTCTGACCCTCTTTTTGTACGTGCTTGTATATCTATGTACATGGAATAGACTTGTATCGGGAAAATTTGTACATATTTGTATATCTATAAATAGCGTCTGAACCCCTCGATAAATTGTCGTTAAACTATGAATTTAAGAAAAGAAAACTAAGGCATCGCGAAAGGAAAACAGAGTCCAAATCATACTCTGAGTTAGTAGCGTACTATCCGAGGTGAAGAAGTAGCAGTGCAACACAGCAAGAGCAACTATACGAGAGTTGTCTCTCACAAGCTACACCGCTGCGCGCGTGCCACCTTCTCATCGCGCATAGTAGCATGATAAACGGGAAAAAACGAGAAGAAAATATACTATAGAGTGCGTGAGAAGAACAGCACATACTATAGAGGGCGTGAGAAAACCGATAATTTTCTTAGTGATGAAATGGGGTTAAAAAAAGTTCGAACGGCTTTTTCTTTGCACTCAGTAGATAGATTTTCATGAATCTTTTTGTAAATAATTGCATTTTACGATATCTTTCATGTGATCTTTTAGGTATAGCCGTTCAGTTGAAAGTTATGAGGTACGTGATTTTGTAAATGGCAAATTAGAAGTATATAGTCACACGGTCGCGAGCCCAGCAGACGCTCTACTTGTCTGTGGCGCGCGGCCGTGCGCCGTGATCATTCAATTGTATTCTAAAATTTAAACGTTCACTCATTGCACTCATGCACCCATTCACACTAATAAATACACTCCACAATTTAAAAACGATGTATAGGGGACAAAACAAAATAAATTAACATAAAGAAAACTTATCTGACTGAGTGGGTGTAAGTCTATACAGCACTAAAACCACAGGCCCCGTCTGTGGATGACTAGGGATCAAGCTCAAGGAGGTATTTAAGGATCGCCGTCTTAAATACGCGCATAGCTGGAAGGTTGCTCAGATTATCTAGAAGAGAGTTCCAAAAGCGCGTACACGGAACCTGGAAAGATCGCTTACCAGTTTCCTTGCGCACTCTTAGCACCGAGAGTTCTTGTGCATCACCACTGCGAGTACACGTGGACTGGTGTTTACTGAAAAATGCCGGTAAATAACTTGGTGCATTGATTCGAAGGATTTTACACTTAAGGATGACGACAAAATACATCCTTTTGCTTTCTATAGGGGGTGATGTGCTCATCCCTCCTAACACCATATATAAATCGCACACATGTTCAGTCTGTGTAAACGTATTATTGGCTCGTCAGACGCGTCAAGACACACTAGAGTGCAATAGTCAAGATGAGGTAGGACTAGAGCTTCAAACAATCTTCTGCGTAATACCTCGGTGGTACATGCCCTTATAAAACGCAGACTGTAAAGGGCTGTAGTGACTTTTTTCATTACACAATCGACCAGCGGTTTCCACGTTAATTTACTATCTAATGTAACACCGAGGCTCAGGACGGCTTCGGAAAAAGGTACAAGCACTCCACTCCCCATATCAATGTCTGGCAATCCCATTTTGACCAAATCATTAACGTATTTACGAGATCCAAATTAAATTGCTTTGGTCTTGCCAGTATTGAGACGGAGGGATAAGCGCTCGGCCCACATCGACACCAATCGTGCCGCATCAGACAGGCGAGCTATGCCCTTCAGAAGTTCACCCGCAGGAACTTGCAAGTAAATCTGGAAGTCATTGGCATATAGAATGTGCTTGCCCGCCCCATGATCAAAGAGCTCTTTAAGGTCATTGATATAGAGACTGAAGAGCAAAGGCTCGAGGACTGACCCCTGTAGTACACTTAAATTTGTCTCAACCCACTAAGAAGAACCATTTTTAGATAAAACGCGTTGAGTAAGGCCTTGTAAATATGATTTAATATATAGGAGTGCGGACCTCGAGAACCCGAGATCGCGCAATTTGCTTAAAAGTCTCGAAGGAGAGATGGTGTCGAATGCCTTGTTGAAGTCGAAGAGCAACAGCAAAGTGATTATCCTTCGATCAATGCCTATACGAATGTCATCAGTCAATTTAAGCAGGGTTGTCTGAGTACTGTGATGTTATCGAAACCCTGCCTGAAAAGGATCGAGAATGCCGGTCCTGGAGAGATAGCTGGCAATTTGAGAGTGAGCAATCTTCTCGAGCACCTTAGAAAGAAAACACTGAGAGAGAGATAGATAGATAGATAGATAGATAGAGAGAGAGAGAGAGAGAGAGAGAGAGAGATTGATTGATTGATTGATTGAATTTGTCTTTATTGGGGTCGCGGGGTAGAACCCCATTTGGCCCAAGAGCATATAAATGTACATTTGTATTTACATAACAATTAAAAATAAAAACTGCTGTGCAGTGACATACACACAGAAAACAAAAGAATAAAACAAAATAAAACAATTTTTCAAAAATTTAAAACATAATAATATAAATATTATAAAACAAAAAAAAAACTAAAGCATTTTAATGTGACTCTGAATTTGACTAGATTGAATTTTTAAATTTAGTTGGCTTTAAATAAAATAAAACTAAGTAACTAATTGCATCATTGCGCCTCTTGACGAATAAGCTACTTCCTTCTTCTCGCGCGCAGTGGTCATCTCGTCTCTCGGCGTAGTGCCTGAAAGGATGGTGGAGGCGTCCAATGAAGACCCTCTTTTATGACCCTCTGCCCCCAGTCATTGTGGTCACGTTGCAGCAGCTCCTCGCGTAGGTCGGCCTTGTACCTCGCGATGTTGTTGATGTTGAAGGACGGTGGCGTGAAGGCGTTCAAGATGTTCGAGGCCGTGACGGTGAACGATTTTCGCCAGGCTTCCGTCCTTGGTGCTGCATATGTGAGGACTCTAGGGGGCAGACGGTTTGAGGAGCGAGCGTACACATCAATGTTCATACGCTGGAACTTTGAGGCCAGGTAGTGTGGGTTGCGATGTGCCAAGATGTTGAACGCCAGTGTGCCTATGAAGAGCTCACGGCGTTTGGCAGCAGAGAGCCAGCCCAGGCTAATGTGGTGCGGGGTGACATGTCCGCGATGAGGAATATTGCCAAAAACAAAGCGCACGCACGCATTCCGAGCTCGCTCAATCTTGGTGGTGCGAGTTTTGTCCACATCATTGTAGGCAGCACAGGCGAAATCGAAGTAGGGTTATTCCAAGCTCTCAACTAGGCTCTTTTTTAGCGAGAAAGTAAGTGAATGGCGGTAGTGCCTAAGGGAGCGTAGGGTGCCATAGACACGGCCTACGATTTGATTGACGTGGGGCACCCAGTTGAGAGTGGGGGTAATGAGGACACCAAGATTTTTTATTTGGGAAGCGTATGAGATTTGAACCCCGAGAATATCAACTTTAGGAATGCTTTCAAGGTCTATGCGGGAGATGAAGCCTCGCTGCCTAGAAGCATCAACTTGGTCTTCCCGAGGTTCAGAGGAAGGCCATTTGTGGCAGCCCAGTCGGCCACAGCATTTGCGTCACGAGTGATCGTCTCGATGCCCTCGCGTAGTTCGGCTGGAGGAAAAGAGTAGTAGATCTGGGTGTCGTCGACAAAGATCATGTGCTCCGACGCTCTCAACACTGAGGGAAAGTCATTTCTAAAAACAATAAATAAGAGAGGGCCAAGAACGCTACCCTGCGGAACGCCCGCCATGACCCTTAACCACTCAGAAGTTGAGCCACCCGTGTCTACTACCGCCTGGAGCCTGTCATGCAAGTAGGCATAAAACCACGCGAGGGCCGCGCCCGAGCACATCATGTTCCTCAGCTTTTGAAGGAGAAGACCATGGGGGACCATATCGAACGCCTTGGAGAAATCGAAAAGAACAAGCGCAGTTATCATGCGCTTGTCTATTGCTCTCCTAACGTCGTCAAGGACCCCCAGGAGCGCTGTTTGGATGTTATGGTCTTGGCGGAAGCCGGACTGTCGTGGGTCGAGGAGACCAGACGACTCGAGGTGGCGGGAGAGCTGCGAATGAGCGACACGCTCGAGAGCTTTTGATATTTCGCATAGCATCGCTATGGGGTGTGTGTCTGACATCGAGACCATTGCGGCCTTTTTCGCAAGAGGCGTAAGGAATGCTCGCCGCCACTGCGTGGGAAAAGACGAAGTAGCGAGAGAACTGTTAAAAATAGAGGTGATAGGTGCCGCGAGAGAGGGAGCCACTAACTTGAGCATCTCGGCAGAGATGCCGTCTGGGCCTGTTGCCCTTGACGATGAGCTGCTTATGGCTCGAAGAACGCGTTTGGTCGTTTTCTGCGTGTGAGCCCTCGCGAGGAGATTGGACAAATGCACTGAATTGAGTAGGCGTGAAGGGTGCTAAATGCGCAGTTACGCTCGCGTAGTGTCTGTTTAGGTCCGCGTACGTAAAGTAATTAAGTGGTGACGCTCGCGACCCGCTGGTGATACCCATGCGCCTCAATTCGCGCCATTTCGCAGTTGGATCCGGAGCACTCTGAAGCTCCTCTGCGAAGTAACGGTTTTTAGTTGTGTCGAGGCGGTTTGAGATCGCAGTACGTATCGCCTTGAAGTGAAGGTAACCCGAAGCGAGACCGGAGCGCTTTGCAATACGATAATGTTTATCTCGTTCCCTCATGAGGTCTCGGATATCTCGCGTTACCCATGGTTTTCGTGTTGATGAGATTGAGATTTTGCGAATGGGCGCAACTTCATCAAAGGCGCTGACTATAGCGGCTGATAGTTCTTTCGAGAGAGCGTTTAAGTTATAGCTATTTACAGGCACAGTGAAATTCAGAGAGACTAGATTGTGTAGGACATTACGAACATTTGGGGTGAATCTGCCGTAAGGGTACTTTTAGAGTGAGTGGTGAGAGAGTCTATGAGGCGGTCAGGAAGAATGCGCTTTAATGAGAGAGAAAACGTGAATTTTTTGGCGTGAGATGGGGTGGAGAATTTGAAACGTATACTGATGATATCGTGACCTGCAATAAAGGGTGATAGCGATTTATTATATGATAGAATGGATGATGCGTTGCTTGTAATGAATAAGTCAAGCCATGTGTGCGCAACATGGTCTTGACACATGGCGTGGTGTGTGGGTTCTGATCGGACGAGATACAGCGAGTGAGCGTTTATGAGGCCATACATGGGGCGAGAAGCAGCATCATCGACGTTCATGTTTAAATTAAAGTCTCCAGTAATAATGATATTAGTATACGATGATAGAAAGGACGATAAAACGTTGAAGAAGATTTCTGGATAAGCTGCTCTGGGACGCCTATAAACGACTCCGAATAAGAGAGATTATTCGCGTGTTTGATTTCAAGTAACAGAAACTCCGGCGAGTTTGAGAAGAGTGGGTCAGATGCTGCTAGTATTCTGACCTTGAAAGAGTCGCGCACGTAGACTCTGACGCCCCCGCCTTCCTTGCCGACTCTATCATTTCGGAAAAAATTAAAGCCTGGTAATAGTAGGATAGAGTTGGAGTCAAGGTTGGTGAGAAACGTCTCAGTCAAGGCCAGGATTTCACACTCTTTGTTTAAAAACTGCACCTCAATAGTTGCGAAGTGCGTCTTAAGTCTATTTACATTGACAAGGGAAACGTTTAAAATATCTGTGTCTGTGTGGTTAAAAGGTCGAGGAACTCTCGACTGCTGAGTAATGCCTAATGCTAATGGGTAGGGATGAAGAGCTAGACATAAAAAACGGCAGATTCGCGGCCCTTCACGAAGTGCGAGGGGCTGGTGGGAGAACCGCTAGATCAGCCTCGCTGAATACCGGTGTGAGTGGACTGGTGGGTGAAGCTCTCATGCAGACTGTGAGATTTTTCACTAAAGGTCTAGCGTAATTGAGTCGCTGTTAGGCCTCGAATGCCTTTCCAAGAAGCACATGAATGTTTTTTGGCCACAGTGCTCGCAGATAGAGAGCCGATCCACCGCTCTCTCTGAAGATCTCCTCGCATCGCCGACCCTTTAGATTTGCCGCCCGTGAGATCACTAAGTCGCGCGCACCTGGGGAAGAAAGACGCAATACAAACCCACGTGCCGCGGATGCACCCGTATTTGAGACTCTAGACGATGATGCGGCCGCGGACGCGCCAGCCGGAAGCCACTCTCGGGTGAGGGTAATGGAACCTGCTAAGAGTGGAAGCTGTAGAAAAGCGAAAAGGCGGCCCGCGAGCGCTGTGTCGTTCAGCGACACTGTGCGAGGTATGCCAGTGACGAGCACCTCGCAAGCATCCGCGTTGTCGCCCGCTGTAGTTTGCGAGCCTCGTGACTTCTCCGCATTTTCGAGGGCCTGAACACGCGATACGAGAGTCGAGACGTCTCATTCAACTCCGCTCTGAGTTAAGTATTCAGCTCTTTTATGCCGCGTTGCAATTTTCCATATCGCGCTGGATGGTCGAGATCGTGGAGCCGTGATCCGTCGCCCACGTTGAGAACCACGCTGGCGGTGCTTCCCACATGATAGTCGAAGAAGCTGCATAAAGAGCCAAGCTTATATCCGATTGAGTGCTGCCACACGGAGAATCGATCTCAGACTCGCTCGAGATAAAATTCGTACAGTACTGCTTGGAAACCTGTGCAAGAGAAGGAGAGATGGGCGAACCAAGCCTCTACGCTGAGCCACTGGCAGCCGTAGAAGTGGCCTCATGAACCACGTTAGATGAGAGAGGGACGGAGTCACAGGGTGGCTCTGAGAGAGGGGGTACCTGCGATTTACTGAGGGACACAGTTCGTGCAGAGCTCGGGGCACAGCAATGCACACCTCTCGTCGACACCAGTATATCCGGCGAGCAGCAGTCCGAGTGCACTAGATTGTTGCAGCCGATGCAAGGCAACGCTTGACTCGTTTGTCTAGTGACTGGTTTACAACAAATAGGGCACTTGGCGGGCTGCTTCTTTAGCATAACTACAACAAAAACATAGTAAACCCACGAAAAAGTGATATTGGTGGGACTGGGGGGATACCATTTGTACTGAGTAATGACTGTGTGGGTGTTTATTAATACAAGGCTGATGTATCACAAAAATAGCATGGAAATGTAAAAATATTTCCCGAGAGAGAGAGAGAGTGAGAGAGAGAGATAGATAGATAGAGCGAATTATAGGAGCAGAACGAGAACGAGCAACATCGAGAGGAATCGCCGTGAGTTGGTCACCACCCTGGGTGAGTCGCGATTTTTCCAACTCAGCGGAACCTCCTCGAGGATAGAGCACTTAAGAAGCCGGAAAGAGAGCAAGTGCCGGGGCTCTAGGGAGAAAACAGGGGCCGGATCTGGATCGTCACGTCACAAATGGCGCCCAACGTGCGGCGTAGCTGAGATTATTAGAGAAGAGGAAAATCAAGGATATTAAAGAGGAAGGAGTCGAGAATTTAGGAAAATTTTTTTTGGCGTGTGTGTGTATTGTATACAAAGTGTGTATGTGTGGCATTGCAAGCGATAGAGATCGTAGGTTAGGTGGCGTACGCCGCAGCGAGGCTCAACTCAACATAGATGGCGGCGTGCTATTAGAGGGAAGAGCAAGCGTGCTCCCTTTCCGTCATCGAACCGAGGATCCAATTTTTTTTGCGGATAGGAATTTATTTTTGCAGATTTTTTTTATGTTAAAATTTTTCCTTGGAAAGTTTGTTTTCAATCTTTTTTTCTGTAATTCTTTTTTTGACGGGCTCTTAAAATTTTTTTCTGGAATTTTTCTGGAGTTAAAATTTTTTTTCTTGGAAGATTTTTGTGAGAATTTCTTTTTTAAATTTTTTGGGAAGTAAAATTGAAACAAAAATAAATTTTTTTTTAATTTTTAGTGTTGAATATTTGGGTTGGAAAATTTTTGTTGGGTAGTTTATTTTTTTTTTTAAGTTTGGTTCAATGCTTAGAAACCTGTTTGGAGAAATTTTTTTGAGGGATGGAATTTTTTTTTCCCTTGAAATTTTTTTTCTCTCCGATCAATTCTTGAAATTTTTTTTTGTTGTTTGGAATTCTTTGGTGGAGTTTCTTTTTAGGAGGAGAAAATTTTTATAAAATTTTTTATTTGTTGTACAGATAGTGGGTGTGAAGAAGGAATTTTGTCCGTTTATCGAAAAAAAATTTTTCTTTCCCATTTTTGATAGCGAGTGATAGCGGTCACCATTTAGAGCTAAGTAACTGCGTGTATAAATCAAAATTAATCAGTAGGACTCAGAAGGCAGAATATAGGTATACAATGTCAAACGATTGCGAGGCTGATTTATCTCAAGTGAGAGGTACAAAGGGGGCTGGCGTAGAATCCAAATTTTTTTTTTTTAGTAGAAGTGAATTTTTTTTTTTTGGCTGATGGAGTAGTAGAGTGTTGGATATTTTTTTTAATTAGATAGAGAGTAGTGAGTAGTGCGGGGGGGGGGAACCCTTCAGGATAAAGTGTACCCTCAAGCAAAACCCAATAGAGAAGAGGAAAAAGGGAAGGAGTAGGCATACTCTAAGACAGATTTTTTTTTACTTCCTTTTTTCCCATTCGGACATTGGCAGGGAAGTAAGCTGTATAGGAGAAGCCGCCCCCTTTGAAACCTCCGTCGGAAAGAGTAAAACTAGTCGAGTAAGCCTTCTGAGTATCCCTCGGGCAGGGGTAATCCACATTGGGTGGGCGCACCTGAATCCCAGATCCCTAATACCGCAATGTAGCCCTCGTGCAGGAGCGAAGGAAATCACGTCATTTCCCTCTTCCTTTAGAGAAACATTTAAATAACAGAGGAAATAGCAGAAGCATTCCTCTGAATTTCAACGAATCAATTTTTTTGGCGTGATAACGAGACAGCCAAAAGGAATTGGTTGTGAAAGAGAGGGTATTGAGTTTTGCGGATTTTCAAGAAGATTACGAGGATTTTGAAGAAAATTATCAAGAATAAAACAGAGAAACTAGAAATACGTTTCGCAAAGCGAAAGGAGGAAATAAGAACGTACATCGTATTCACGTATTATTTTTTTTTTTTTCCTTCTAGGAAGAGTATTACGGCAATCACCATTTAAAAATTCTTTCATATATCATATTATTATTATATGTTATTCAAATTGTTGCATTTTCCCTGCTGGGAATAGAAAAGCACGAGAGAACGTGCGGTTTCCCCAATTACCCCAATTTGCGTCCAAACGCGCCAGTCTGACTGTATCCTTGCATCACTTATCAGCCGTGTACGCTCACGAATTAACGGAAATTTGCGAAACTAGTGTGAGTGAGAGAAATTTTAGGATGGAAAGGTACGAGAGGACATACACGCCAGACTGTCGTACAGACAGATCAAACAGTTGTAACCGCAAACATTGATCGAGAAATTTGATAAGCAAGAATTGAACACAAGTGTCAAACAAAGATATTCCATGATAGATTATTTCGAGCGGAGATCAGATCTCTACACCGTCATCTACATGTACCGGGGTACCCGGAGCTAAATGAGTAAGGGGAGGTGCTACCAACGACGACTGTTGCGCTGTTATTAGAATCCTCCTTCGAGATAAGACCGGAGGTGGTACCATGGAAGAGAAGGTGAAGACCACAGACGGTCGTACCCGAACGAATCATGGAACACCCGACAGATACGGAGAGTAGCGAATGCGAGGCACCAGTATTTAGCGCTTCAACCACTTCCAAACGACCACATCACAGTTTCCATCGGTCTCCAGCACCAGTAATCACTCAGAAACCAGAATAATGTCATTGTTGAGCGGTAAACGGAGCCAACCAGAACCACGAGGACGGCATCTACCACAGAAACGGCGCTACAACACATGGATGGACTACCGAGAATAGGACCGGAAATGGTATTAATGAGGGAGAGCCAAAGGATTATCAAGATTATATTATCAAGAGGTTTACGTGAGGAATTATATTATCAAGAGGTTTACGTGAGGCATTGGCAGCAGAGTGGCAGTATCTGACGGGAACGGGCCGAATACCATTCAATCGGAAGAATAGAGAACGCCATTCCCCCAGTGGCGGAACCAAGAACCACAATCCTAACAATCCTAACCAATAGGATATCCAGAACTCTCCACATCCTCGGAGGAAGAGGAGTCAGGCTCCGAATGGATTGAGCTGGTAGTGACTCCACAGGAAAGGCAGGATATCGTTCAGCGGGGAGATATCGCAACACGAGCCACTCCCAGGATCTCGAGGGGGCCTAGAAGAAGGCCGACGCCGTTGTCTCCGGAAGTAGTCATTAAAAATGGTGGAATGAATGAGGCGCATATGCATCAAATGGTAGTGCAGTAGAGAGTAGCGTCTGGTGGAGAGAAAATACTGAGAGCAGAGGAGGAGGAAATCAGAAAGGAAAAAGGAGAACGCCATGAAAGCACTCCGAAGGCACATAAAGTAGGGAGAGAAGTGAGTAGAAGAAGCAAAGGACAGAGGAGGAAAACTCAACGAAAAAGCAGGAAATCAGAGTCAGAAAAAAGAGAGAGCGATGGAAGTAGCGCAGATAACGAGAGACAATTGAGTAGAGAAGCAGAAAGAAAGCGGAATAACGAGAAACAGAGGAGACAGAGGAAAAAGAGTTATAGCGAAGAGAGTAGTAGTGAGGAGAGCAGTAGCGATGAATCAGAGAGGAGTGGGAGAAGGAAACAAACACACAGCGAGAAAAAGAAGAAGAGCAAAAAGCAGATATCGAGTAGCGAAGAGACGAGCGAAGCAGGTAGCAGTGAGGAGGAATGGAATTCGAGAAAGAAACGGAAGCAGAAAAGAAGAGAGAAGAACGATGCCATTAGCGACTCCTTGAAGTTTACGAGGATTTTGCAAAGTTGGAACATTAAGTTCTCGGTCGAGGACAAGGAGAGCTCGGAAAACTTCCTGGATAGGCTAAATGAATGTCGAAAGAAAACAGGAATGACGGACTCGAAACTCCTAGCTGCATTACCGAGTGTGCTGACAAAGGGGCAAGTCGATGGTTGCGGTCGATGGATAAAAAGATATTTTCGTGGAAAACGTTTAGGAAGGCCTTCAAACAGCAATATATAGTGGAGTGGAATCAGCAGGATCTATTAGATGAACTGGCCTTGCGAACCCAAGCTAAAGGTGAAAGCATCACGGAATTCCTAGGGTGCCTGCGATATATCAAAAACTTCAAACAACCTCCGTCTGCCGAGAGCCAAGTCCAGACTGCATAACGGAACTTATTACCGGATTGTCGATCGTATATGATGCACGAGACGGTAAAATCATTAACGCAGATGGAGAAGCTCGGCAGACGTTGGGAGAAGGAAAAAGACTTGAACAGACGGTTTCCACCATTAGCGAGGGACAAACTGTGCCTTCCACATGCTACGCCGAGGAGCGCGAAGGCAACGAGAGTAGCGGCAATGAGAGAGGAGGGAGAGAGTTTACGAGTAGGTAGCGGAAAAGATAAGAGTCAACATCGGGCGGAGAGTTCCCAAAAGAAGGCGAATGGGAAGAAAATGACAAAGAAATATAGCGGAGGGAGTACTGAGGAGCAGCCGATGGTAACCGGAACGGTGCATATGATGGAACCGGCACCAACTCCAGAAATAGCGACAGTGAATGGAATGCCTCAGGCATACCATAATAACGGGTACGGGTAAGCACAGGGTACGTGGCAGCCGAGAATGCAAAACCAGCCCCAAACGGGGCCGCAGAGGAACCAAAGTCAGCCTCAATTGCAGCAGAATAATAGCGCCAAAACGAACGTGGAGAGTCAAGATTACCAGGCAGCATCAAATAGCGGAAACCGGGGAATCAACCCAGAAGGACAATCGGGAAAGGAGTGCTTCACCTGCAACAAACTAGGGCACCGCGCAACCGAATGCCCTGACAGCATGTGTTACGCATGCACAGCCATGAGGCACCAAGCTTCCCGATGTTCCAATCGGAATAGGGGCAATCAGGAGAACGTAACGTACACGCAGGAGCGGTGCCAAGCGTGCAGCCGGCCGAACACAGTTTTCAAGGATTGCCCAGATTGCGCCTCACTCCGGAATCTCTGGAGAAACGGGCAGGCAGGGGGTCAGTCGAATCCTCTGACCCTCTCGTCGCAGAACCGGGGATCACAGTGAATACAAAAGAAGGGAAGAAGAATAGCGTAGAGAAAAAGATGCAGATAGAAGCAGCGGGAGATAGTGGCAGTAAAGCAAGAGAATTTAGCGGCGGGAGAGACTGTTACAAGGGAATTAGAAACAATAGAAGATTGTCTAAGCCGTTATGTATAAGGCCACCAAAGAACGAGAGGATCCGAAAGCAGCCCTGAAAGCCCGCGAAACCAAGTAACTCAAGACCAAGGTCACGAATCAGGCACTGCCATACCTGCCACCCTGCAAGAGGCAGAGACGAAGGGAAACAGCGAGGAAATTAAAAGTACTCAAGATCCGGAAACGTGAACCTAGAGAGGAACATAGAGAATAGAGTAGCGAATGAAGCAGGGAGACGCAAAGTACCCAAAGCAACCAAAAGGTACTGGAAACCGAGGATTTGACCGAGACGTTGAAAAATGCTGTATAAAATGCCCGAACCGTTTTTGTGAAAGGTATTGAAAAGAAAAAAGTGAATGTATTTTGTGTTCATCATACGTTATATAAAAATTAAATTTGCGGCGTTCGCAATATTTATGTATCAAAAGCATGGTTACTGGAAAGTTATAGACAACCTACTTTACCGCCGGAAGGTATAGATAAAGTAGACAATTCTATACGCGAAAAGCTGTATTCAATATATAATTAATATGAAAATTAAAAAATTTTGTTTCTTAAATTTGTTTAGTTATTTCTTCAGTGTTCAAGATTGTATCGTTTTTGACAATAGTGAATTAATTCCGCTTATCATTTGATTCCCGAAACATGTGACCGTCGCGCGGCGCGATGGAGACGTTGCGCACGAAGTGAGTGTCACGGGATCCGACAGCGCGAACGTATACTTCGTGAGATAGGTATTCTCTTACAATTCACCATTGCACATTTTCACACCTTTAAATAATTGTATTTTACCGAAGCATAATAAAGCCCAGGTACTTATATTAAGAATTTACCTCATATCCATTTATTAAGACATTTCTTTTACTGTTAAATCTCGAGGCGATACTTTTCCTCGAGCAAGCTCTTGAAATATCAGAACGATCGCAATCATTCTGTATAATCAGGATATCCCGACCGCAAATAATATAGTGTAAGAAATAAAACTATGAATGGTAATTTGTAGATAAGTTTCTACATTATCAACTGTTGTATAAATTTTTACATTATCCATTGCTATCTTTAAAAAATATTCCAAATTTATACATCATAGTTTAGAGCATTCCAATAATATTTTTCCTATATATATACATATATAATATATATATGATATATATGTGCGTGATTCTGGGATTCTTAAAAGATTGTTCTTAATGGCTGGGTTTTTGCGAAATGAAAGTTGTGCCAATTATATAATAAACTAAAAGCCCACAACTCCCGACCCCAATGATGTTCGTCTGAAAAATACGAAAATGTTACTAAAGAAATATTGTGATACGCACCAGAATATCCCAGAACATGACAATCCATCTATTTTTTTGTTCTGGGACCTCCCAGAAAGACGCATTTATCCCAGAAAGTAACAATAGATACTAAAAATCGTCCCAGAAATACCAGAACTTGCCTATTTATATTTATATATACTATATGTAAGTTTCGAGGTCAGAAACTTAACGAAGAGATAGATTTAGGTTATTAAAAATCAAACAATGTAAGATGTAGTTGCTGAAAACTATATTTACAATTATTTACAGAATCTTACACTATAAACGTAACAATAAACATACAATTTATCACCCACCTAAATCAATACAATTGTCGTTAACTTGCAATAGTAAGGCTTTGCACGATGTTTACAGCTCGGAACTATCTAATGTACTACCTTCTCCGCTGAGAAGTTTCTCATATGTTGGTCGTATGATCGCTAGTGCCGTACGACTAAGTTTTGGCGCTAAACGTTCAAATTTACATACACAGGGTGCCCCAAAAGTATGGACACACCTGAAAATCTCGGAAACTAGTGGCTCTAGAAAAAAACTTGAAAAACAAAAGTTTCCGCAAATCAAACGGCGCATCCGATCGTGACCTCGAATTTGACCTTGGGTTGGGTTATTTGAAGGTCAAATCGAATTTATTCAATGGGAACCCCCCTTTTATTACAGAAATGGAAAGCGGGAAAAATTTCCTATTCAAAGGTATACATAACATAGGGGGTCAAATGTAGCCCAAAGGTCATTTGAAGGTCAGATCTTTGAATAAGCTGAAATTGGTGTTCAGCAGCCCATAACTCGAAAACTAGAGGTGTTAGAAAATAAACTTTGAATACAAAAGTTTCCGCAAATCAAACGGCGCATCCTATGGTGACCTTGAACATGACCTTGGTTTTGACCTTTAGGGTCATTTGAAGGTCAAGTCGAGTTTTTTGTACGAGAACCATACATCCTCATTCCAGAAAACTTGTCCAATGGTCATTTACAAATTTTGCAAATCTGATCTCAGATTCGCACTCAGGAAGGTTTTTGGCCGAATTCAGAATTGTTAAGAGAAAAACCCTCCCATATGCACACCTGAACTAATCACGGGACAAAGAGGTGAATTTTTGTGAATATTCGGGTATGCATTCATAAGATAACACAGGCCGACAAAATTTGACAAAAGTCAAAAGCCAGAAAGCATACCAAACATTTCCGAAGGATTTTGATGCGCTGAATCCGAATCCGAACTCAAAATTGCTCCTGTACGTCAGGTTTTCAAG
>UELU01129774.1:0-11476 GCA_900490025.1 Megastigmus dorsalis
CTACAGACCATTGGGAATGATTGACACGGCAGGCAAACTGCTCGAAAGATTGATCCTTAATAGAATGGAGAAGGTGATCGAAAGCAACGAGGGAATCTCGTCGAACCAATACGGATTTCGTAAAGGTAAGTCCACACACCACGCACTACAGAAGGTGCAAGAAAGAGTCTTAGAGGCTCTCTGCGAACTGCCCGGCCGAGGAGGATACTGTGCTATTATAGCGCTGGACGTTAGGAATGCGTTCAACTCCGCTAGCTGGGAACGCATCTACCAGTCTCTCAAGGAAGAGGGGAAGATGCCGCACTATTTGTTAAAGATGTTAGACAGCTACCTCAAAGAAAGGGAACTGGTTATAGTAACCAACGGCGAAAGGATAGTAATAGACCTGTCCGCAGGAGTGCCACAGGGATCGATAAAGGGCCCCTTCTTGTGGATATGTATGTACGATGGACTGTTGAGACTAAAATTACCCAACGGAACATCGTTAGTTGGGTTTGCTGATGATCTGGCACTAATAGTAGTATCAAAAACAGCAGAATTAGTGGAGGTAATCGCTAATAAAGAGCTGGAACTAATTGCGGATAGGCTGGCTAGCAGGTCGCTGCAGCTAACAGTGCGCAAATGTGAGGCAACCTTGGTCACACGACGAAGGAAGTATGAACCTCCCCAGTTTGTAATAAACGGGGAAATAATTCCCCTAAATAGCGAGACAAAGTATCTAGGAGTATTGCTGGATTATAAATGGTCATTTAAGGACCACGTCCAACAAGCAGCAACGAAGGCGTCAATAGTCTGTAACGTCATTGTCATGACTAATGCCAAACATTGGAGGACCATGGACAATGCGTAGAAAGCTTCTTTCAACGGTGGTAGAGTCGGTACAACTGTACGGGCCATCCACATGGGCAATTGTCTTACCAGCAACAGTGGATAAACATATGGGTGCAGTGCAGCGCAAGATGAACTTGCGTATAATCAGTGCATGGCGATCACTGTCAAGAGACGCGGCGAATGTACTAGCAGGAGTGCCTCCCATAAGACTCTTGGCCCTTGAAGGAAGCGAAATTTGGCATGAACAAGAAGACTATCGACGACAACATGGAGATTTACCTGAAGAAGAGAAAAACTTATACGGCGAGAAGCTAGAAATAAGTTATTTAAGAGATGGCAAGAGGAATGGGACAGTTCAAAGGACGGTCGATGGACGTACGCGCTCATACCGAGAGTCAAGGAATGGGTGCTCCGCAAACACGGGGTTGGGTTGGGTTCGGGTTGGGTTCGGGTTGGGTTATGGACTACCGCTTGACTCGGGCATTTCGTGGTCACGGGTGGTTCGGGAAGTACCTTACCAAGAGAGGACACAGGATCAACAGTAATTGCTGCCTATGTGGGGAAGAAGAGGACGATGCGGAGCACACCCTGTTTATGTGCTCTACATACGATGCTGACAGAAGAGAGCTTGCAGCAGGAATAGGCTGGACTGAGATGTCAAAGAACAACCTAGTCACAAATATGCTTACGACACAAGAGAAATGGGATCAGATAGCTGTCTTTATAAAGGAAGTAATCAAGACCAAAGAAGAAAAGGAGAGAGAAAAGAGAAGAGGTGACTGAAGAAAGAAGAAAGAAGAGTTGACTCAAGAGAGAAGAAACAAGAAATGACTCAACAGAGAAGAAAGAAGAAATGACTCAAGAGAGAAGAAAGAAGAAATGACTCAAGAGAGAAGAAAGAAGAAATGACTGAAGAGAGTTCAATACTTATAGGCTAAGAAACACAGCGTAAGAAGAGGGATCCTGCGGGATTAGAACAGGCCCCACCGAAGTAATACTGAAAAGTAGTGCCGGTGGGTGCTAGAAGAAGAAAGTGAGATTTCGGGTGACGGCTTCGCATCCGTAAAACGAAAGGGTTTTAGTTGGTATGCCACGTTGACAATCTCAACAACAATGCGTGCTACGGTCCATAACGGATTTTCACCTTACAACTCCCTACAAAGAAAAAAAAGAAAAAAAAGAAAAAAAAAGATAGATAGATAGATAGATATACATAGATAGATAGATTTATTTATTTAACCACAGGGTATAAAAAAGAATATACATCTTATAATAAAATTGTAATATAAACTTATAAAAACGCAGAGAACAAAAAGAAAAACAATTTGACGAACAAAATAAAACAATTTGAGACGCAACGAAGAGACAAGGTACCATAGAAACGCCATAGAATAAATACACGCAATGATACTTAAAAACTACGCAAGTATTGCAAACTAAGATGACTACGAAATCAAGCCCTCAGTCAATACTCGAATATCCCAATCGCGACTATCCCTTTCCATCAGCGTATTGAAGAGGCTAATCTTGAACACATTAGCGTGAGCGGGATCGAACGATGGGGGAAGTAGCGTGTTGATGAGCTCAGACGCCGAGATAAGAAAAGAATGTTTATAAGCCTCAGTCCTGGGTGACGGATAAGCCAGCGATCTAGGGGCAAGACGAGCGGAGCATCTAAGGGCGCTATCATCGCAGATGCGCGTGAATCTGTTGGCCAGATACTGGGGGTTAGGATGTGCGATGACGTTGAACGCTAGAGTCCCCAAGACGATGCGGTGTGACATGCTCTCACCTCCCCAGATTTCCCTGCACAAATCGAACATACGCATTTAGAGCACGTTGGAGTCTAAGGTAATGCGTCTTATCCATATCATTGTAGACTACGCAGGCATAGTTGAAGAAAAATCAGGCTCTCGACCAGGTTCATCCGCATTTCATGTGACAGAGCTTGCGTGTGATGCTTGAGCGTATGAAGCGCTCCAAAAACCCGTTAAACTACCTGCCCAACCTGTCTCTCCCAGTTTAGAGTGGACGTAAGGCAGACACCGAGACTAACCACTTCAGTGTCGTAAGGTAGAAAGCGATCAAGTACCTTGACTTTAGGTATAGCCTCGAGGTCAAGTCGGAAGATAAAGGCTTCTCTGTCAAAGAAAATAGCCTCCGTCTTATCAAGATTTAATTTCAGACCATTTGCAGAAGCCCACGATGCTACCGCTGATGCATCCCTACTGACTACGGCTATTCCTTCGAGAAGGTCAGTAGGAAAAAATGAAAAATAGATCTTGTAGCCTCTGCAAATATCATGTACTTCGAAACACTCAGCACAGATGGTAGGTCATTAATAAATACTATATAAAAAGCAGTGGGCAAAGTACACTTCCCTGAGGTACACCCGCCATAACCCTGATCCAATCTGAGACAGAGCGTCCCTCGTCAACAACAGCCTGAAGTCGATCGTGTAGGTACGAGTCGAATAGTATCAAAAGTGTGATCATCCTTTTAACAATGGCACGGCGAATGTCATCAAGGATACCAAGGAGTGCTATCTGGGTACTATGGCCACGCCGGAAAACGGCCTGCCTCGAATTTATAAGTCCAGCGGACTCGAGATGATCAGCCAGCTGGTTATGGACCAAGCGCTCCAGAGTCTTGGAGATCTCACATAGCTTAGCGATGGGCCTGGTGTTCGACATAGAGGGTAAAACAGTGATCTTAGCGAGGGGGCTTAGAAACGCCTTTCTCCAGAGAGCTGGAAACGAGGCACTCGACAGTGAGAGGTTGAAAAGCCTAGTGAGCGGCTTGAGTATAGCCGGTGCGGCCAACTTGAGCACTGGAACTGAAATCCTATTCGGATCGGTCGATTTTGGCGTTGTAGATACCCAGTTTGCGCAGTATTTTCCAGCGTTCTCTGAAGTCAGAGGCAACAGCGATATGAGAGGCATAATACCTATTTTTCTCTGTGTCGATCATGTTTGAAACTCGACTGCGAAGCAGCTTGAATCGATTAAACTACTCCACTTTCTGAGAGAGTTTAGCAGACCTGTACATTCTGTCACGGTCACGCATTAGCACACGAATCTCGCGGTTTACCCATGGCTGGTGGCCGTCCTTAATACTAATTTCATGGGAAGGGGCGAGACCATCGAACGAAGATACAATCGCAGAGGTAAACCCTTGCACTTGCGCGTCGAACTGGGTGATCCAGGGGGTCTGTCTAAACTAGGTGACCTAATATTAGAATAATCTAGAAATACATTCATATCACAGCTCGTTTCATTAAAATTAGGGTACATAAAGCTATAACGCTGATGAACCGGCGGGGAATTTTGTCAACCTTACGCGGTCTGAAGAACTTGAAGCCGATCTCAATGCAATCGTGACCAGCTAAAGGGGTGCATCCGACTTGCAATAAGATTTTAACACGCTTGAGTCATGCAAGATGAAGAGGTCAAGCTAGGTGAGCGATGGACGGTCTCTATATGTTGCGTGGTGGGTCGGTTCTGATGGGACCTGATAGAGAAATCGAGTCTCCAAACCCGATCGAAGACAGTTCGAGGCTCCATCATTGACAGCCATGTCAATGTTAAAATCACCTGTGATTGCAACGTTGAGATAGCCAGGTAGTAGCTCAGACAGCACATCAAAAAATAAAGTCGGGTAGGCGGATTTGGGGCGACGATAGACAGTGGTAAAAAGTGGTTTATGTTCACAGACGCGCAATTCCAAAAACAAGAATTCAGGAGTATTATCATATGTCGTATCTAAATGAGCTACTACTTTTACTTGAAGGTAGTCCCTGACATAGACACCAACGCCGCCCCCCTCTTTACCGACACGATCCAATCTGAAAAAGTTATAACCCGGAAGCGATACGATGGAGTCAACATCAAGTTCAGTAAGAAACGTCTCCGTGACGGCAAAAACATCATAATCATTTGTGGTGCAGTGATATTTGATGAAATTAAATTAATATGTGTTTTGAGCCAATTGAACGTATTGACGAGATGTGCGATTTTAAGGGTAACCCTTTTCGCTGAGTCAGTCCCACGAATAGAAGCCCGTTGAGATGCGAAACGTCATTGTATGCGCGGCGGAAGCGATTCAAGGTCATTCTCCGATTGAATGGGGATAAGACGACTATCAGGAGATTCGCGCATAAAAACTGTCAAGTTTCTGATGATCGGGCGAGCATAGTTAAGGCGCTTTTGAGCATCAGTCGCCTTACGTAGAAGTTGGTGGACTTGCTTTGGCCACAACGGACGAAGAAAGATCTGCATGCTTCCACCAGAACCAAAAATTGATTGGTAAGTGATATCTCGTAGTTTAACGCTATTTGCCAAGACACAGTCTCGACCCGTCGTTGAAATCATCTTGAAAACTACCCCTCGAAAACTGCTTGGCTGTCCGACGTTTCCACGAGCAACATTCCAATCTCGATACTCAACCACATACGACTTGAGGTGGGGGAACTGAATAGCATCGAGAATCTTGCTAACAACAGTATTATTATCGAGACTAATATCGCATGATAGACCGGAGATTAACACCTCACACGAATCGACAGTCGCTCTGGACTGAGCAAGTAGGTTGAGCTCAGTGCGCATGTTTGCAACCTCACGACTAGTCTCAGCATGATCAGCGGCAAGTGACTCGAGCACCTCCAACGTCCTGGTCTGGACTGAGCGCGTTTCAATAGTGAAATCATCAAAATCCTTGTGAAATGCAGAGAACCATGCCGGCGGCTCACTACCCATCGTGACAAGCTCTGCAGATAGACGAGGCTGCTTAGGATTTTGCACAGAATCCGGTGATGGAGGTGAGGTTGGGCGCTTACTGGCAACCGAGTTTGAGAGAGTCACGACAGAAGAGGCAACAACAGCCGGGGTTAAAGAAAGCGCTGAGTAGGCAGGAGTTCAGCAGTTTACTACGCTTGATGAAATCAGCCGCAAAGGGTCGCAACAATCAAAATGAAAGAGGTTCTTACACTTAATGCACTGAACCGTGGGACCAGCTTGCCTAGAGGTAGTATTGTCGCATTTCGTACAGGACTGCCTATTCATAATACATTAAGTGTGACTAAAAACAATAAAAAGTACTTATTACATAGGTTACGCAACATAAAAATCGATTAGTGCACTAAAGCCACGATAATTCGGTAAAAATAAATTAATTCGACAGAGAAAGAAAGAAAGAGAAAGAGAGAGAACATGGGCTCTTATCTTTAATTTCTTTCAATGTTCATTTGCATAACAATTATTGATAGTCAGCGGATCTTAGTTATTTATTTAAATTATTTACCATAACATCGCTGATCTGTCCTGCCCATATGTTGAAGTTGAATCTATGTTGTCTTTTTATATCCCACACAAGATGGGGGTTCTTGTGGCCATAGTAGTGGTAATTGTGGAAATTGAATGTTCTATTTCAGGTGTAGTTACTCATCCGTGTATAGAATACGGCTTGTAAAAAGCGGTTCCACCACAACCCTATCTACGAACCTTTGGCCAAATTCTTGACGAACAGCTGCATCACCCGGGATCAGGCTTGCATCATTCTTAATGATTTTGTACACCATTTGGTGTGACAAATTTACGTGCCTTGCAATTTTCCGCGTGCTAATCTGCGGATTATCAGCTACCATATCCAAAACTGCCTGCGTCAACCCATGCGATTCTCCTCGGACGACCAGCATCTCTTCCTTGTAGAATCTTGTTTTCAGTCTCCCGTAAACGCCGAACAGATCCATTTATAACATGCGGGTCCGGATATCGTACGCTTGAATATACGCGAGTATACTCAACCACGGGGCGATCTGCACTTTCATCGTTTATAAAAAATAATCTTTACATTTTATAGAAGTCTTCCTTGAAGTTATGTGCCACGGTAAACTAATTCAATCAGTTGCAAAAACGAATCTGATAAAAAAGTTATGCCAGTACGAACTGCGGCGAGTTAAAACAAAATGTGGTCGTTAAAAACGATCTTATTTTCTTTCTACTCAGTTTCTCCACGTCCTCAACGATTGTTCTCAACGATTGTATTTTGTTGAAACTCGTCTTAGTTCATACTAACGTAACTTTTTTTGTTCAGTTTCGTTTTTTGCAAATAATCGAATTTGTTCACCATGAAGCACTACTTTGCTGACGAGTATTTTAATGGTGGCCGATAATCTGCGGGTTAGCACGCAGCAAACTAGAAGTCAATTTATCTGTTACACCAACCAATGCACACAATTCTTTTTTTTATATTTTTTTAAATGGAATTGCAAACGATCCATTGGTGACTCGTAAGTATGAAAAAGCCTACTTTTACTGTATTAATTTACTGTAAATAATCTAAATTACATTTTTTTAGTTTACAAATTTTAATGCTGTAATACACTTTCTGAAATCAAGTATTATTTAAAATAGTGTTTTTGAAAAAAATCTGTTTTACAAGCTAGTCGTAGATAATTGTGTACACGAAATAGGTATAAAACATCCTGTATATTTGTTTATTCCATCCGTCGCATTTAGATTTGCGATAAGGTTCATTTTCTATTTGAAACAAGATACTTTACTGAGCAGAAAATACTGAGTGAAAATACTGAGCAGTACAAGCGAGTAATCTTTAAATTTTTAAAATAAATGGTTGTAAATATAATTTATTTTACCATTTCTTCTTTTGTTCGTGTTTGTAAATAAACCAATGTTTCTTGAAATAAGGATACTTTTCGGAACATTCAATATGGCATGAACATTCCAATCTTACATGCATTAATAATTTTCTCGATAGCTGGGACTCTTACGTTGCGATGTAAGTTGCATGTACTTTTCGAAAAAGAGTATTATTAAATGAACCCATTAACCCATTAACGCCAAATGTGCACTTTTGCTCATGCCCACTTTCAACGCTGTATAGAACAATCAAATCGGTCAGAAATGATCATGCAAACCATGTTTTCTGATAGAGTTTTTAATGAGCTTTCAGAATCCGGCGTGAAAATTCCGAAAAAAAGCTTTTTTGAGCCTCATTTTTGAAATTTTACGGGAAAAAACGTGAAATTTTTCAGTTTTTATTTTGAAAATACAAAATTTTTACAGGGAATCCGTTGAGCTAGAGGTCTAAAAACTCCAGAAATCGTGCACAAACTATTTTTCCTTCAAAACCGTATCCCTAAAAATATCAAAAATCAACTTGGCAAATCTAAAATGGCGGTCGAATGTCAGAAAAAATAATGAATTATTGATTCATTTTTTACTCGAAAAGGAATCGCTTTATGAAAAAATTTCACTGAACAAAAAGTGTTTAGAATCATCCAAATATACGTGTGAATTTTTCCAGGACGTTTTGGGAAATATTTTAATTTTTCCGGAAAATGGCCAGAACAAAAAAATCAAAAGTGACCTAAAACATATTGGAAAAATTCACACGTATTCTTCGAGTGATTCTAAGCACTTTTTGTTCTATGAAACTTTTTCGTCAAGCCAATCATTTTCGAATAAAAAAATAGCAAAGTTTTATTCTTGTTCAAACAACTAATGCGTAACAGGACACGGTATTATTTAGATATTTTTTTTTTATACTTCTTTACAGCTTTGAAAGTGGGCATGAGCAAACGTGCACATTTGACGTTAATGGGTTAACTCCCTTTTGCGCAAGATATCGGCCATGGTCGATGACGTCTCGCTTTTGACACAACAGTCTAATAGCAATTTGATTAATATTGACGAAAATGAAAATGTAAATAATGAGTCGCAGGTTTTCGTTTCATTAGGTACTAGAACAAAATCTGCACCGTCTCGGCGCTCCCTTCAGGGGAGCTGTACCGCAGGTTCTACCGATCGTGTTGAGTGCTGCGAACTTCTGATAAATGGTACTGTTCACGATAATTGTAGGGATGTTAATCTAAAAATGTTGCGTTTGCAGTACGCAACACTGTCCTCCCTACTCTTGAGAGGGAGGAACTCGTTGGTACCCGCGTGCTGCAGCCTCGGGGAGTGAGCGGCGAACGGGGAGAGGAGCCTGAAAAAGGCGCAGTATCGAGATCGAGGCGACCACCGTCTTGTGAGGCTCAGCTTACAGCAATTAACGCTAAGTCTTGGCTTCGGATACATCTGGCTTAGTGGTGGCAGATTTTTGATCATGACCAAAGGTGGTGAGCGCGCACATACGTTTACCTCCGCTGCGGATTTGCGGGTAATTGCCGATGCCTACTGTACAGGGCATGGGCGCTCTATTCTAATACGCCATCCTAATACTAGTTGCGCGGCTGTTAAGGGGATGCCATATGGAAAAAAATTTCCTACTGTACCGACAACCCAAATATGAGCCGTGAGGTACTTTGTACATGTATAATAAAAAATCTAGACACCTGTACCCAAAAAACGGAGAAGATGGAGAATTCTACAGCTTCAAAGAATATTAAGCGACAAAAAAAATTAATATTCTTGGTAAAATGAAGCCTAGATTCGAAAACTTAGACTCGAAAAGAGCAATCGTTCTTTGAGTATGTGACATTTCCTCTATAACAGTAGAGAATTGAGATATTTATAGGTAAAAAATTGAGAATATGGAGATTCCTTAGACTTCGAAGAATATGTTTTGCGAGTCACAATAAATATTACAAATAAAACAAAGCCTACATTTGAAAACTCCGACTCGTGGACTGCGAAAGGTTATGAAAGAAGCAGACGCCATAGCAGGCAGTCGACGAGCTCGGCTCGCTGAACAGCTCCAGAAAGCGAGCGGATCTCTTAGGCTAACGTCGAACTAGCCTACCTACCTTATCGACACTAACCAAGAAGTAAATACTAAATTTTTTGTCAAATAATAAAATATAAAGGTACGTTTGCCGAAAAAACGGAGAAGACGGAGAATTGTGCGGCATCGAAGAATATCATTCGCCAAAAAAAATGAATATTCTTGGTAAAATGAAGCCTAGATTCGAAAACTTAGACACAAAAAGAGCAATCATTCTTTGAGTATGTGACATTTCCTCTATGATAGTATATAATTGAGATGTACAAATGTACAAAATCGAGAATGCGGACATTTCTTAGGCTTCGGAGAATCTGTTTTGCGAGTTGCAATAAATATTGTAGATAAAACAAAGCCTACGTTTGAAAACTCCGACTCGAGGACCGTGAAAGATTATATGAGAAGCAGACACCTTAGCCGGCAGTCGACGAGCTCGAACCGCTCGGCACGGCTCGACTCGGCTGGCCTAGAAGATAGGAAATCTATTATAGACGAAATCCGTTCGATCAACAGTTCGAGAGATCGAAATAGGCTGCCAGGCGGCCATCAGCTACATTCTGTTCTATTATTAATTTTCCAAGAAACAAAAATGATTTAAAAAATGTATATGATCTCCTAGACTGTCGCGCGTCTAGCAGCTGTTATATATTGTTACGATTATGAATATTTCTATAAATAAACATGATTTAAATAACAATTAATATTCTTGTGTCTATAATCTAGCTATACTATAAAAAAAAAACAATAAATCCAGGTCTAAATAATCTTTTTTCGTCTACAAAAGAGGCTCAGGATCCTACGGGATCTGTGCTCGGAACGACTCGAGCAGCGGCACCGATCTCCTAGACTGTCGCGCGTCTTGCAGCTGTTATATGTATATTGTTACGATTATGAATATTTCTATAAATAAACATGATTTAAATAATAATTAATAATCTTGTCTCTATAATCTAGCTATACTATAAAAAAAAAACAATAAATCCAGGTCTAAATAATCTTTTTTCGTCTACAAAAGAGGATCAGGATCCTAGGGGATCTGTGCTCGCAACGCCTCGAGCAGTGTCTCCGATTTCCTAGACTGTCGCGCGACTAACAGCTGTTATGTATTGTTTCGATTATTAATTGTCACTCAAATAAACCCCATTCAAAAAATGTATATGATTATCTCTACAATCATACTTTAATCTTTAAAAAAAGAACAATAAAATAATGTCGATAAATATTCTTTTTTCATCTTCAAAAGAGGCTCACGAGCCTACGGGATCTGTGCTCGCAACGACTCGAGCAGCGGCACCGATCTCCTAGACTGTCGCGCGTCTTGCAGCTGTTATATGTATATTGTTACGATTATGAATATTTCTATAAATAAACATGATTTAAATAACAATTAATATTCTTGTGTCTATAATCTAGCTATACTATAAAAAAAAAACAATAAATCCAGGTCTAAATAATCTTTTTTCGTCTACAAAAGAGGCTCAGGATCCTACGGGATCTGTGCTCGCAACGACTCGAGCAGCGGCACCGATCTCCTAGACTGTAAAAAATCTATGGTTTTTATGTATGTTTTTTATATATTTTCAATTTCATATTTTTTGCAGAGATAAGTTCTCGTGAAAGCTTTATAATGTAACGCGGCTAACGGTCTCTAATTCTTTTACTGATAGTTCGATTGATGGTAAAGCAGATTTGTTGTTAACGCGCGCAATCAGCGAGTTTCGGCCAAACCGAGTAAGAGTCAGTCGGTGCTGCGACACCAATGGGGTTGCAGCCACGCGTCCGTTTGAGAGCCTTTTCTCCTATGTAACTAATTCTATGAGAATAAATGCAATTGTTTTATAGTATCCATGAATTTAGAGATTAATTATTTATTATACAGTAGATTTGTTTGTGTGTATCCTATCCC
>UELU01129776.1:0-17200 GCA_900490025.1 Megastigmus dorsalis
AGTTTACGATTTATTTAATCAATAATTTACTGTATGGTTTATTTAATCTACAATTTACGAGGTATTTAAATTGCAACTAGAGAAGTGGAGTTATTAAGTGTATAAGCATACAGCGTATTTAATCAATAACTTAAGAGGTATTTAAATTTTAACTCAAGAGAGTGGAGTTATTAAGTATAAAAGCTACCTGTTTATTTAATTAATAATTTCAAATTGCACCTAGAGAAAGTGGGGTTATTAAGTATATAATCTTACGGTTTATTCAATTAATAATTTCTATGATATTTAAATTTTAAGTCGAGAGCGTGGGGTTATTATGTGCACAAGATTATGGTTTATATATTTAACTAGAGTTTGAACAGCGCGCGTTTCGCGCCCTAACCTACAAGACGTTTAGACTTCCTGACTTAGACGCATGCGTACTGCATGAGCCAATCACGTAAGGTTTATCTTGGCCTCAAAACATGCGGTCATGACTTTTTTATGTAAGGATAATTGACTAGGTATTTAACTTGCAACTAGAGAAAGTGGGGTTATTAAGTGTACAAGCTTACGGTATATTTAATCATTAATTTACTAGGTATTTAAATTACAAATAGAGAAAGTGGCGTCATTAAGTGTACAAGCTTACTGTACGGCTTATTTAATCAATAATTTATGAGATATTTAATTAGATTCAATTAGAGCATGCATTAATATGCAACAACGTTTAGGAGAGGTAATTCGTCAGCGAGGTGGTAATACACGTTACTAAAGGTCTTAGGCGCATAGGGTTTGGGAGTAAAAAAATACTGCGGAAGTGACGAGCCGCGGGGTCCCTAATGTAAGAAATGGTTCACATAATCGGCCCTTTTCAGGGCCACAATGATGCGTAAGTCCGACCAACAACCTCCTCGCGGTACGTGTTGGGTAATGCTGATGTTGGCGGTATTTGGCTAAAACATAGGAATATCTTTAAAATGGCATAACTCAGTCAAAAAAAATCGTAGATCGATTTTTTTTAATACTCGTTGGAAAGTGTACTTTAAGATAGTATTTGTGGTTTTTTGAAAAAAAATTTTTGGTAATCCAGGCAAACGTGCAAACTATTGCGTTTTTTAAGAAAAAAAGTTGGTAGGCCTGATTAAGACATAACAATGTGGCATTGTCTCGCAGCTATTGGATATCATTTTTTCCTGGAAGTGCACATAATTCTCTACAAAAATTTAAAAAAATTATCACAATACGATGAAAATTGACCGAATTACAAGCATTTGAAAAATTTTGTTGCGATAATTTTTTTGCGCAGTGCATTTAGAAAAATCGAATTTTTGATAAGGCAAAGGAATTATAACACATAATACTTATAGTAATTTATATAATTAATAAGTAGATTTACGGATATTTAAAATGATAAAGAATATACTCAATGAACAGACTTTAGATTTTATCTCATACAAAAAATATATATTAGATAAAATAAAATAATAGAGATTTAGAGTACTGCTAATTTATTTTCAAAAATAAATTTAAATAATACAAAAATATAAATATTATGAGGTAACACGCGGCATGAGCCCGAGCGAGAATAGTACACGGTTAACTGCACGTACGTAAACAGATGAACTCACGAAGAGTCGACTATAAAAACAACGCGCTGCCGCGCACGGGCAATGCAGATTGGCTGTACAACAATTACCTTTATATATCACTTTTTTAAAAATAATCATTATTATTTCACTTTCAAATTAAAGTTTAATTATTTTATAATTTCACTGAACGCTATTTTACTCTGTTTAAGTGAAAATAAGTCCAAATTTAACGTGGCAGCGAGTGGCACCGCCCGATTATTGAAATTCTATTAAACCAATAAATAATTACAAACAATTAATTCTGGCATAGTAACTTTGTTACTTTTAATTTATTTGAAATTATCAATGCATAAGCCACCAGCACACATACACATGCATGACGAGAGCGCCAGGAAGCAGCACGAGGAGAAGCGGTTGTGCGGCTCACGAGAGCGAGAGAAAGGGAGATAGTGCGACCGCACGAGAGAGATATAGAATCGCGTACCGATGCGCGCACACATACTACCTATAGAGCAGCAAGCATGATAGTATTTGACGAGCCTACGACGGCGCCTTGTGCTAAACTCTTGCGCGCGGAATCCCCTAGCGCTACAACCTTAGTGACTTTCGAGACAAAGTCCGACATAGGGTATTTGATATATTTGCTGCACAAATTAGGCGAGTTCGAATTGCGCGTATCATAAAGGGAGTCTATGTCGACGAAGGAAATTTTAATAGTCAACCAATTCGCGCCTAGCTGAATTAATTAAGTAGGCAGGATTGGCAGATACATAAGCGCCGAAAATAGGGCAAAGGATCGATGACGAATCGATGGGTAGGGATGAAAATTGACATGGATGATCGGCGCAACGAAAAAAGAAGAATGTGATAAGAGATAAGGCTTGATTTGAAGATTTGGAGAAGAACGCGGAAACGAAGAGAAGAAGAAATCATCACTTGAGCAGAACAAGAGAGTAATTTATCTATTTCGGAAGCCACGTGCCTTAACTTTTCCTTTCAAAACAATTTCGGTTTGCGCCGTGCCCTCTTGCAGAATGTGGAGCTAAGACGACTGGAGAATTTTGAGAGCGAGAGGACGTGCGACGACGAGCACGGTGCAAAGGCTGTACATGTACGTGGACCTGGCCTGTCGACTGTTACACTTCAATTCTGGCCACGACGTAAGTGCCAGTGTACGGTGCATCGGAAAATCACGTCAATGAGTGCATCGGTGATAAGTGTACCGTGAACATATGGGATTTCGCGATTAACCCATTAACGCCCAAATGTCGATTTTTTATTCTCAACTTTCGACGCTATAATTTTTAATGTAAACACGTTGAGAAAAATTCAAAATATACTGTTTCCGATAAAATAAAATCTCATCTTTCAAATTCCGGTGCCTGAATTGACCTAAACGTCGAATTAAAAAAGTTATAGCTTATTTTTCGGGAAAAATACGTGATTTTTTATTTTTTTGTTCAAAAATTCGATATTTTGAATTTGGAAAAGTGTTAGTGGGTGCTTATTATTTAGATCAAAAGTGATCGCGACATCTCCTCCTTGAAAACTAGTCAGAATTTTTTTCTTCTATTCATTAGAAGCCGAGATATTGCTCTTTAAATATTGAGAATAACGTTAATTACCTAAAACACCTCCTATTTAAATTTTTGGAATATACGATTTAAAGAAATTTTTTTCATAAATCTAACCAATTTCACTATAAAGTTTGTCTCCTAAGCGCTAATTTCTTTTTTTATTTGACTCAGTGCGATTTTTTCAAGTCGAGATATTACAGTTTAATGAAAAAAACTCATGTTGTGATATTTTCGTAAGTTGCACCAAAATGAGAATATCTAGGTTAGTAGATTGTGATTATCAAATCTTCAAACTTCGATATATTGGCTTGAAAAAATCCTACAAATTCGACTGAAAAAAGAAATTAAAGTTTAAAAGATAAGCTTTCAAATGAAACTAGCAAGATTAATAGCAAAAATTTTCGTATACTATATATTTCAGAATTACGGAATTTAATAATATTTCCAACGTTTAAATTGCAATATCTCGGCTTCTAATGAATAAAATAAAGAAATTCTGACTAGATTTCAAAGAAGAGATGTCCCGATCACCTTTGATCTAAATGATAAGCACCCACTAAGGCTTTCCAAATTGAAAATATTGAATTTTTGAAGAAAAAAAAAATCACGTATTTTTCTCGAAAAATAAGCTATAACTTTTTTAATTTGCTTTTAGGTTAATTCTGGCAAAGCCATTTGAAAGATGAGACTTTATACGATCGGAAACGCTGTATTTTGAATTTTTCTCAGGATGTTTACATTAAATATTATACTGTCTTTAGTTAAGAAGAAAAAATCGACATTTGGCCGTTAATGCGTTAAAAGGGGGAATTTGGCCGTGAGACATTAGAATTCTGTTGCGCAGTTGCGAGCGTAATCGTGGCCAGAGCAAGATTTGGCGGCGGGCGCACGTGGGTGTTTAGAATTCCGTTTTCGATGAGATTTTTAGCGACTTGCGGTGAATGAAACTGAAATAAGCGATAGAGACGAGGCGCGGAATTATTAGGCTTTTACGCGAGAATTTAGGTGCTGATTCAGGGTTACGGCATTTTCCGCCAGGAGTCGGAAATAACGTTGCGTTACTCCGTGCGCCTACCAAATTTATCTTTTGTATTATTCGGCGCCTGCGGCGCATTCAATCATCGAGAGAAGGAAGACTGAGAAATTAAAGCATTTATTTTTGTTTATTTCATGCCTTTTTTTACTTTGTGTTGCGCGTGCCATCCATAAATTCAGTCTGAGTTGAGGTGCCGTGTTGCCTGGAGCGACTCTTCAACGGAATCCCCTCGGAGAAAAGAGGATTTCAGCCGAGCATCGAGAAGCGACGAAGACGACATCAAACGATCGACATGCATTGTCTGGCGCCTAAATAAATTTCGCTGAGTCTATCATCGTTAAATAATTGCCATTTCGTAGCGCGTTATGGGAATCATTATTACGTTATTTAATTATTGAATTTTCCTTTATTTCGAGTTTGAGTTAATTCTTTATTTTTTAGATATTGATAATTTACCACGTTACAAGCTGCGAGTATCAGTCGTTCGCTAAACTTTGAACAGTGATGATCGTATACAAACATCGATGAGGACTTTGTTTGGTCAATAAAATCATCAATAACCTTCTAATCGAACTTCACACGTGCACAGAGATAAACTTGTGCGTTAAATTTTTGCGCCACGTCACCCTCTTAATCACCTCCAATCACCTTGTACACCTGAGAATGCTACGAGACCCAGACAGAAAAAATTCAACCAATTAAACGATAAAAATTAAAAAATTAAAAATTTTTATTAAAAAAATCTTTTTAATTTCTACCACATGTCAAATCAATCCAAAAACAACCCAAAAAATTTTCTGAAAAATTAGTGAAAACCATTACCTAAAGTGGTTTCAGAACCATTATTATAGAACACTTAAGTAGAAGGATCATACGATATAAAAATAATATAAACAATATAAAAAGTAAATAATATATACATATTATACATATATATATATATACATGTAGTAGCAATTACTAAAAGAATTCCTTTATTAGTTTTATAATGTCTTTCTGGGATTTTTTAAAGTATTAAGTGACTTGGACACGATTAAGGGTATTGTCGTTAAACCATATATTTAGGATTTCAAACAATCCTCATTTTTTCCAATAATTTTCTTTATCTAGTATACTAACATTGTCAAAATTAATATCGTATTCAGTCTCATATACATGTGTCTGTTCTATGTTATTTGACACGCACACCTAATTTCCTTTTACGCACGTCTATATAAGTTGCGGCGCAATCACAACAATCTATTTTATAGACAATGTTAGATACTTCCAATTTGTCAATACTGTCTGTACCTAATTTAATAAATGTATTTGCAAAAATAATAATGGGTCGATTAATGACAATGCAATTGTTCTGCCTCCATATAATATTTATCCTATCGGATATACGTTTAAAAAAAGGTAAAACAATTCTTTTTATATTGACAATTTCTCTGTAGTTTTTAAATGGAAAATTATCATTGGTGTAACCCCCAACAATTTTATTAAATCTTCTTTCAATATATTTGATAATAATATTACCTTGAAAGTTATTGAGTTTAAGGAACTCACGTAAGTATTTTCACGCATCATATTTATATAATGTCCAGAATTGACAGTATTTTCATGGTGAAATATAACATTTATAATACTTATACAACAATAACAATAACTCTCAATATAGAAGCTTGAAAACCTTCCTTTCAGTTGTTTCATATTCCTTAAGCGACATGTTATTATTAAATATTACACTTCCACTGCATATACAAATACAAATAATAAAAAAGTTAATAAATAACTTGATATAGAGGCCAAAGTACATGTCGCGGCCGCTCATTAAAAATAAGCGCCGCTGTGGTCAAAGGTCGCACTTGACTGACACGGCGCGAACCTCGTCAAAGACTCGCGCTGCGACCAGTTATCGCGAAACATCACCTCCCTCGCTTATCGGTTCGCGAGTCTCGAGGCGTGAGAAAAAGGATTCTCGCGCCCCGAGCTCGCTCTCTTCCGCTCTAGCCGCGGCCTACTGTAGAGCACCTGCGCGAGACTACGCACAACATTCTACCGTGTCGCCACGCGGTCTCACTCTCTTTTCAATTAACAACTCAGTCTAATGTAAGTTTATTTTAATATTGCGACTGCAATGAATTTAAGTTCAAATTTATATGCAGTGCAATCTTTATTTACCTAAGAATCACCTAACCTTCGCGCACGCTCCATTTTATACTCCATTGCTCGGAGTAGCGGACGTGATAGCCCGCGCTTTCAAGAAGCCTCTCTACACGAGGCAGAAAAGCGGTAGCGCACGCAACAGTACAAAATTTGATCAACTTTTATTAGCAGAATGAGTAAATAAATCATCGATTAATTATTTTCTAACGCTAAAAAAGTTCATCTAGAGGGCTTCGCCATAGAAAAAAATTATTAATAAGTAACACAAACAATTCCTATAAACACGTGGTTGTGTAAATCCAAAAATTTAAATTTGTGAGGTACTTAAACTCAATTTGGGATACACACAAATGATAAAATAATGTGTATAAGATAGCTGCTAATAGTTATGACTGGTGGTGTGCTAATATTACTTATTGGATTTAGAATTTTACGAAGAGGTTAAAAAGAGTGAATTCAATGTATAATATGTCGCGGTGGGTTTCCTTGACTTAGTACAGTGGTAGTAAGTACAGTGTGACTCATACTTACTACCGTAACGCTGCCGCGTCACTTGATAAGTAAGTCAATGATTCTACATATATATATCTCCTATTATATTAAAATGTTAGTGGTCATCGTTCGTCGTCGTATGGTATATATGGTGTATCATATCTACGCCTATTAACCCATTAACGCCCAAGGGACACGATTTTTTTTTTCATTTTCAAGCGTCATTCTCAAAAGGGAATCGATTGAATAATTTCATTACAACTACATATCCTTGTGTATTTTTTCGTAATCTTTCGATTTCCGGGATCAGAATTGTGATTAAGTGCTCGAGAAAAAAAATATGGCCAACTTTATAGTGAAAAGTACTGAAATTTTCGGAATTTTTTTTTTTAATATTTTTTTTGTTAGATCAAAAAGTGCTCTGACCCACTCCGGATTGTGGAGAAAGGCGGAGGCGATAGTTGTAGTTAATTATAGAATTTTTTTCAACTACCTGATTTCAATTTCAAAAGTGACTAAATGTACACTCCTATTTAGTTTTAATAATGACATTTCTAGAGAAATTCGGCCGCCATTTTGAATCCGCCATCTTTAAAATTTGAAAATTAGATCAAACTAAATTTTTTATGGTGCTTTTTTTTTATTATGTTTCATTTTTTAAGGTATTTAGGTGTTTGATTTTCCGTAAGGGACATGATAATATTAAATATTACACTTCCAAAGCATATACATATATATAATCATTAGTAATTGAAATCCCTGTAAATTAAATAAGAGCAATAATATAAATATTTGTAACAGTTGCCATGACATGTTACAAAAGGAATAATTTTAAATAAAATACTGTAAAATAAAAACACAATAAAAATGTAAACACCAAAAAAAATAAAAACACCGTAGAAAAGAAAAGCATAAAAAATAAAAACACCGTAGAAAATGAAAGCATCATAAAAAATTTAAACACCATAGAAAATGAAAGCACCATAAAAAATATTAACACTGTAAAAAATGAAAGCACCATAAAACATAAAAGCACTATAAAATAATACACCATAGAAAATCAATACACCATTATTATAATTACACACAGAAGGGGGCGTGGATTGTTTTAATAGTTTTACATTTGAATATTAATCGTAATCCGTTTGCGATACAAATAATTTGCTATATATATGCTGATATATAAATGTACACTATTTATCCAAATATTAGAATCCAAATATTCACATACCAACCTCTATCGAAACATCGCTTTAACTTTGGCTATACGCAAAAGCACAGAGATCGCATTCTTCAAAGGTCGTTCCCACACACCTGAATACCATATTTTTCGCGCGTCAGGCGTTCAATTCTTTTTAGCAGGGCTCAACGATCCCACTGAATATCGCGTACAAAACGTAAACCAATGAATCTAGCTGATGCCATAGCTAAAGCAACAGCATTGTATAAAAGACTGAGGCCGAAGTTTACTGGATACGCAAGACATCCGCCTCCTACACAGCATTCCCAGCCAAGGGCTATAAATTGTTTTATGGCAGCATCAAATCAAATACAAACTCAGCAGACATACCCTCAACCACATTATGATACACAAAATGCAATAGAGGAAGATCATTTTTATGCAGATTATGAGAAAGATCGATATGCAGACCAAATCAGGACCATAACGATATTCCATATACTCAAAATGCTGCAATACGGATAGCTCCAGCGGTCGAAACTGGCAATTATTGTCATGGAAAAGGCCACTTGGAAAAAGATTGTAGGAAAAAGAAGTATGAAGGAAACTGCGAATTCTGCAGTAAGCCGGGCCACGAATTTAGCAAAAGCTATCGGTTGATAAATGCACTTAAAGATAAGCACATACAAATGGTGCCACCACTAGGCCAGGATAATAACGCCAGCACAGCAGAAACGAATGTAGGTCACGCGCATAGACAGCGCGGGCTGCCAGGTCTCGACCGGGGCACGTCAAATTACACACCGCGAGACGGCCCACATCAACGCTGGAATAATCGACATCAGCAAGGCCGAAGCTATACATCTAAACGCTCATCGTCAAAAGAACATGGGTATACAAGTGTAACTCAACACACTGAGCAAAGAGTGGATTTAAACTCCCAAGGGACTCGGCATGCACAGAAACAGTCGAGCCCATCGAACGAGTAGATAGTAAGGAATGCAAGACAATTGAATCAGTCATAACAGATGCCACGATAAGGATACCCCGAATTTTATATTCACGACAGATGCTTCAGATTATGCTTTAGGCGCAATATTAAGCCAAGGCACTCTAGGAAAAGATCGACCATGTGCCTTTGCCTCTAGACCATTGAGAGGTGGAGAATTGCGATATTCTACCTATGAACGCGAATTATTAGCAGTCCTGTTTGCAAAAGAGCAGTTCAGACCATATCTATACGGTAGAAAATTCACCGTAGTAACATACCATCAACCATTGAAATGGTTACACGACACAAAACGTCAAAAACTGAGATGAACACGATTGAAATCAAAATTGGAAGGATTTTTCTTCGACATCATATACCGGCCAGGTGAGAAAAATTCTAATGCAGATGCATTATCGCGAAACCCGATACTGCAAGAAGGAGAAGAAAACCCCGAGCGCACTCGTGCCAATGTGAAATACACATATTGGCGGATAAACAAGAACAGGAAAATGCAAAATATTTAGAATCCACCATTTTAAAATACAAAAGTAAAAGAACTCCTAGAAAACCTAAAAAGGTTACAATACAATACAAACGCCGATACCCACGAATGTCACTCTGCGTAAACAAAAACCGGAGAGTCAAGCAAACTCCGCAGATGACACAAAAATCGAAAAAAAGGCACGTCTGGATAGCGACACAGAGAGCTCGCATGGAGACGATGAAGCAGAGATAGTAAAACAAGATCAAAAGTTAAGTAAACTACGCAGAAAATATACGAAAAGAATTACTGAAGTGGAAAAATTAAAAAGATATTCCTGATTATCTAAAATTAAAAAACACCATTGGACTCGGGTTTCGATACCTTTTGTCAACGAATAGGCCCACAAGCCACCAGTACGCCAAATGCAGACATCAGCAAAAAAGCGTCAAAAAATAATGAAACATCAACTAGAACTGCCAAAGAAAAACCAGACGACATAGATAAATTACATCCAAGTAGACAGAGCTTAACCAGTCCGATACCGCAATTTTGCCACAGCCCTCCAAGATCCTCAGATGCACCAAAAGAAACAGACGTTACGAAAGATCAAGATTCATCACCACCTGCATGCGCAAAATCGCCCACTATAGAAAAATTGGTTTCATCCTTCAATCAATTGAAAATTAGGCTAGGAATTGCAGCAGATTTGATGAAAGCTAGGTTCGTAGTGGACGTCGAGGAAAAAGATGCACAGGGAAGAGCTGGTCTCAATATATATATAGAGGAATCAACAAACATTGGAGACGAAAATAAATATGGCAAAGAAAACGGTATAAAATATACAAAACTAGATGGACATAAATAGCTCGAAAAGGAACTAAAAACGGACGAAGAAATACCAAATAAAAGAAATAGAACAGGATACGAATTCGAGCGTAAATATTACAAGATAGCACACACCACGAACGATAGCTCCTGTTCGTACAAATCCATGACAAGCATACCAGAAATAATAAAAAGTAAACGCACAGAGGAAGTTCCAATAGTAAATGATGAAATTGAAAGATATGCAATTTATATCCCAGGTATATGTTGTGCTGAACCGTATTTCCAGAAAGTCGTGGATTTAGACATATTAACAGATGGAAATTGTCTTTTTGACTCTCTTAGAAAACTTTGCAAATTAGAAATTTCTTGTGAAGATTATGAAAAATATTATTAGAACACCCATCTTTACATACATGTGGAGATCCTGTAGAAGCAACATACATATTATCTCGCGATAAGGAATATGATAATGGCGACTGTATATATATATTCTCGCAAAATATCAAGTTAATATATGCGTACATTTGAAAATAGCTGAAGGAAGAATAGAATATTCCCATTTCATTTATGAAAAAAAATCTCCCTTCATACATCTATATTTGCTAAATTTACATTACACACCTATATGGATAATAGGAATACATCCGAAGTAGGGCGGATCACGCAACAAGAAGTAGATAAAATAAATGCTCAAAATCGCAAAATAATTAGCGTACAGCAAGAATCAGACCTACGAGACACCGACTGCCATATGGACTGGGATTTTTCATCATCTGGTCATCACCCTTTAAAGTATACAGATAAAACATTTAGATCTGATTACTCCGGGGCGTTGGACTCGGAATCGATAACACATGAGAAACCAGAAGAAGCAAGGTCGCCTGACAAGGACAAACGTAAGAACACTACCACGGAAATAAAAACGCCGATGCAAGCGGTAGCGAGTCAGCGTGAAGAGTCGACGACCTCGGAGAGCAGCACAATCGATACCGAACACAATACGACAGCACTTGACGATTTACCGACATTCAGAACTACAGAAATTATAAGAGGACATCCTTTCAAAATTCCGGAAAATATTGTATATTTTTTACCAGCAGAGGGTTATCGCGAAATAGAAACAATAGAGGCGCTCATCGAACGTCGATATATAGATATCGATGATATACAGGCACAAAATTTTCAAATAGGAGAAATATTTACATCTAAATTTATGAAATTTAGACATTTTGGACTAATAGTTAAACGATTCATAGATAACAAGGCTCTTCGATCGGATATAACGAAGTGCTTACGCTGTTTAAAAAATATCGTATTGTAGCATTCAATCACATCTTTTTTTAAAATACAAGATACCGAAGTTTTAAGCCAAATACAATGGGCTTATGTTATTGAGCAATTGAACTGTATGCTAGCCGGAACAAAATTAAAGATTAAATTTTGCGAAAATAATTTACCGGTACCGTAAACTGAAGAACTCTATTAAATAATACAGGAATATCATAAGTCTTCTATAGGAAGACATAAGGGTATCACAAAAAGATATGATAAATTAGCAGCGGATTATTATTGGCGAAACATGAAAGCAAACGTACAAGCATACATAAATAGATGTGAAGAATTCCAAACAAAAAAGTTGATTCGCATCAAAACAAGACTGCCAATGGTAATCAAAACCGTTTGAAAAAAAGTATTTATGGATTTTTACGGGCCTTTAAAACTAACAAGAAACGGAAACATATCGATATTGACAATGCAAGATGCACTGTCAAAATATTTTATAGCCGCGCCATTATCATTAGCCACGGCTCAAGAAGTAACTCGAGCTATGATGAATAGACTAATAAGCTACTTTGGACCACCATCAGCTATTTTAACAGATCAAAGTCCAAAATTTTTAAGCCAAACCTTGGAAGAGTTTGCGCGAATGTTTCGCATAGAAAAATATAGAACGACTGTCTATCATCCACAATCTAACGGCAGCATAGAAAGAATGTATAGCATTATAAAAGAATATTTGAAAAATGTTATAGAAGATCATCAGGATTGGGATGAGTGGCTTCCACTCGCTATGCATTCATATAATACTGCGAAACATGAAGGATCGGATTACACACCGCACGAGTTAGTATTCGGCTATAGAGCGCGTACGCCGTCGAGTTTTCCATCACGCGAAAGACTTTTAACGTATGACGAATGTTTAGCTGACTTGACGCAAAATCTTGGACACCTAAAAACTTTAGCAGCCATGAATCTCCATGAATCAAAATATAGATCAAAGAATCATTATGACAGACGTATGAATACCAAACATTTTCGAGAAGGAGAAATGGTTTATATGCAAAAAGGCGCTAGGAACGGAAAATTTGACGATGAATACGAAGGACCATATGAAATACTAAAAAAAGATTATACCTTACATAATGTAGAAATAAAGCGGGATAAAGGGAAATACGTAGTGCACGTGGATAAGATAAAAAGAGCTCACGAGACAAAATTAATAACACTGCCAGAAATATTAGAAACGGAAGAAAATGGACATGAAAATCACGAAAATAATGTTGCAAGAAATAACGACTAACTCTTATATTTACACAAAAAAAAAAAACATTAAAAGAATGTATAATAGTCTTATTTTCCGCGGCCCACGGGCGTTTACACAGCCCGTACTCTACGGATAAATGAGATAAATAAAAAAAATTATAACAATTAAAATAATTAAAATGAACACAAAAAGGGAACCGTAACCATCAGCACATGAGTAAAATTCTATAATTCAGAAATACAAATTTCTTTCCATTACTACATTACAACAATTCAAATCTTGATACTGCATATTAAGTTATTCATAAATTTTTAAAAGATGTACAACAGTAATATTTTCGCGGACCACGGGCGTTGATACATCTCGTGTCCCGCGAAATAAAATATAAGCCGAATTCATTCAACCTTCTATGAATGAACCAAATAGCTGAATTGCACTTTTGAACTTTTGAATTGCGTTACCAATAAATGTATACAAAAAACGGAAATGTGAATTGAAGACAGTGTTGGGCACCCAACCGTTCAGAGGCGCACCAAATGACTATGTTAAAGTCGCAAGAGCAAAATATCTTATTAAACCTTGTCCAATTCATCGGACGACTACATTCGCGTTGCTCGCGCAGTCGTTCACCGCGAAGATGCATTCCGTTCCGTTCATTCCTCCGTTTACGCACGCTCAAAGTTTATATTTGAAAATTGCATCGAAAAATTCAGAGGCACATCAGCTGATGTAAAGTAACATCTGCGTTAAAAGTAATAAAGAAAAAACAAGAAAACCGATTTTGTTATGAATCCAATGAAAAGAAAAAAGTTTAGTATTAAAAACTGACAAATATTATTATTCCGAATATTGTTATTCCGAATGATCACAGAATGGTGTCATTGGATGTAGTGTCTTTATTTATAAATATACCTTTAGAATGTTGAATGAAATTATACAGGATAAATGGTCTGATATTAAAGTACATACTAGTTTAACAGAAAATGAATTTAGTAAAGCACTTAATTTGGTTTTTAAGAACACAGTTTTTTCTTTTGATAGTAGTTTATATGAACAAAAATATGGTTGTCCAATGGGATCATCTTTGTCACCTGTTATAGCGAATTTAGTAATGGAAAAATTGGAAAGTATTGCTTTGTCAAAGTTGGTTTTTCAGCCAATTATTTTCAAAAGATACGTTGATGATATTTTTGCAGTTGTACCTGCATGTTTTGTTGATGAAATGGTGGATGCGTTTAATTCTATCCATTATAGAATTAAAGTTACAAAAGAGGTCGAGTCAGATAATCAATTTCTTTAGATATTAGAATCATTAGAGTCAATAATAATAGAGTAAAATTAAATTGGTATAGAAAACCAACATGGTCAGGTAGAATTTTTAAATTTTAATTCTCACCACCAATTTGGAAGCAAGATAGGTGCGATCAAGGGTGTCTTTCACAGAGCGGTTAAATTATCACATAAAGATTTTAGAAAACAGAATTTAAATTTAGTTAAACAAACTTTTATTAAAAATAGTTATCCGGGAGGATTTATTGATAAAATGATTGAGGAGAGAGTGTGGGAAATTTATAATGGAAAATTAAAGAAACGGGTAGATAAACAAACAATGAATGAGAATGGGAAGAATGTATATTTTAGTTTACCTTATGTTAGAGGATTGTCGGAAAGGATTAGAACCGTGTTTAGAAAACGGAATATTCAAGTTTTCTTTAGAAATAATAATAATCTGGGTAGGTTATTTAGTCATTGTAAAGAGAAGGATGATAAATGCTTAAAATCAGGAGTAGTTCATAAAATTAATTGTAGAGATTGTAATGGATGTTATATTGGCCAAACGGATAGATATTTGAAAAAAAGAATGCACGAACATCAATATAGTTTACGGAGCACAAATTTTACTTCGGGGCTAAAAGAACATTGTATGAATTGTTTGCATTTTTTCGATTTCGGGAGTGTGGAGGTTTAAGAAGAGGGGATTAGGAATAAATATAAGAGGGAGTGTTTTGAGAGTATCCACATTCTAAGGAATCGAAATAATGTTAATTTAATGATAGAGTCGAGTAAATTAGATAACATTTATCATTCTTTATTAATTTAAGTTGTAAGGGGAAACTGGAAAAGGGGAGAGGGGGGTTGGTGGTGGGGAGAGGAGGAATGGGTAGAGGGATGGGTATATAAGGAGGCTAAACATGCTTTCCATTTTAGTCCCTGAGGAGGAGCCGGAGCGGGCTCGAAACGTCGGGCAGTTTGGGTGGTGGGGGGCGAGCAGATTGTCCTTTACTAATAAATGTTTATTTCAGGGTTAAATATAAGTTTATTTCAGATGCTTCGGGGGTAATTGTAAACAAGGGCAATCTGATTGACCATGAATATTAATTAGACTGTAAGACCGATAGAAAGATCTTTGTCAGTTGATAGTAGAGTACAGTCGACATAAGTAATATTTTTAATGTTTAGTATTAAAAGTAAGTAAATCTGAAAGTTAGAGATTAGTTTTTGTTACACTCAACACATAATTTTATAATTAGAAAACTTCTTTGTAGGTTATAACTGAATCAACTCATCATATCTTTGCTTCTGACTGGCTTGATAAAGTTCATTATTGGAGACCAGGAGGTATACTTGAATGTTTGCCAATTTTTGCTTTGTCTCTTTTTTGACAGACTCAGCTGCTTGAAATTTATGAAGCAATACCTAATGCTACTTTGGAAAAAATGAATGAGGTAGTTCGAGGAGTATTAAATTTTTGTACTTTAGTTTATCTTTGCATAGGATTTTTTGGATACATTGATTTTTGTACTCGATCTTATACAGGTATTTGTTATGCAACTATGAACATTTACATTCAAAATTCTAATAATCTGTAAAAACTTTGCATTAATTTTTTCCAGGAAATATTTTGATGAGTTTTGAAGCAAGTATGACTTCTGGAATAATCAAAATAGGATTTGTGCTTTCGATGGAATTCAGTTTTCCACTAGTCATCTTTCCATGTCGAGCGGTCTTAATTTCTTATTTTTTAGAAGAGTATGTTATCATTTTTTACTTTATGAGTACTTTACTTTAAAAAATTTTATTATTTTATTTTACTATATTATGTCAAAGTTACAATACTGCTTTGTTATGAAGTAATGATCTTGCAATATCTTTATAGAAATTAGTTCCTTGTTAAATAAGCTAGTAATGTTTTAAAAAAATAATAGTATTTATACAGATAATTATTTTATGAAATAATAATAATTAATTTTATTTAACACAGGGATACGCTCATGAAAATTCAACTAGTTATATAAGTGAAGCAAGATTTAGGTGTCTTACTACTTTCATTGTAACAATAGCGTTAATTGCTGGCGTATTAATTCCTAATATTGAATTTGTATTGGGTATCGATGGATCTACGGTTGATGTTATCATACGTCTTATATTTCCTGCTGCATTTTTTGTATCGATTATCAACAAAAACACAAATGAAAGACTGTTGTGTAACGTCCGGCTATTATTAATTAATTCGCCGACCGTTTTACTAATATATTTTTGTATTTTATATTACTTTTGATATGATTATATTAATTATAATTAGAAAGGTATGAAAACGAAATTTAGAATAAACCAGATTCGCGAACGGCAGCGGATGCAAGTTAGACGCTGACGCGGTAAAATCACTCCGGTTACAGCAAAGCGGACTTTTTCACGGATGTGAGAATTTCCGAAAGAGAACTCACTCAGTAATCGAACTTGAGCCACCTTAGACTAAAAATTTTTTTTTTTCTTCATACTTGCAAATGTAGAAGATGCGCTTGTCGAGCAGTCTGCAACGGGCACCCAAGTCGCGAACATCGCGACCGCATATAAGAACCTCGTACAATTATTTCCAGCTCGTTGTGTCGCGCTTTAAACAACCAAAAATAAGACTCGGAAACGCGACTTATTACAGAATATATTCTAAAGATATAAATAAAGAAAAAGGATTTATCCCAATCAAGGAGTTTTATTTGCGTAGTTTCTTTCCCTCGCATTCGAAATAGCAAAATATCAAGAAAGTGAATTCTCCGAGGGTTTCGGCATCCGCCGTCGTCACGCAGCCTAAGAAGAACCACGCCACAATCATCAAAAATATATAAAAGCAGATCCTAAATTCAAAAAGCCGGATAAACGCTTTCCAGCGTGATTCGACCATAACATTGGTAACAGCGAGCTGGGATTTGCTCGTTATCGAACCATTCTTTCCCTTGCAACAACATCAATTGACACGTTCCGGCTGCATTTTAACAGCAGGTCTTTCAACTTCGGATTAAACAGGTGATGTGAATTATTATTATTATTATTACTACAGTGCGCGTAATAG
>UELU01129789.1:0-20667 GCA_900490025.1 Megastigmus dorsalis
GAAACAATAGCTTTTTACAGTAGTAAGAAATCTTACGAAGAAACTGCTGTAAAATTAAAATCAAGACTAGAAAAAGCCAAGTCTATTCCAGGAACATTACAATTTCATGCAATTATTCCAATAGGTCAAAGAAAATTAAAGATACAAAAGACCTCTTTGAGTGCCGAATATTGTATCTTTCCCAAAACAAGTCTGAAACAAAAAAGAAAAAAAAGTAATACTACAGCTTTAAAGGAAGAAAAATTAATGAAAAAAGTATTCGTGCGGGATAGCGCACCGCGGTAAGGCGGGCCGGGCGCGTCGGAGCGGCGGTACGTCTTCTTTTTCGCGTTGTCTATCTTATAGTAAATATTATTTGCACTCTGTGCAAAACATTGATTTCTATGTAAAATTTTCTCAGCTTTCGATTAAAAGTATTCAAAAAAATATTAAAAATACACTTTTCGAGATATAACATATTTTGTATTTTTTAAAGGTGAAAATAAAAAATTTCGGAAAAAATACTTACACCATTGGAAAACTGAGAGAAAAATACAAAAAATCTATGTTTTACATATTTTTGTTGAGTTCATTTAGGTAGTTTAAACACGAGTTGAACACAGCGTGTTTTGGCGCTCGCGCGCCGTGCTTGGAGAGTTGACGCGAAACGCCTCATATAAAATCTGTTAATTGTACATACACACAGTACAATTCAGATTATAGTAATAATTATTTTTAATCATTTAATATAAATTTTGTTAACCGTACGCACTCACTTCGATTCCGTCATACTATATTAATCTAACATATACCTGAAATACATGATCTGTTAATCGTACACACGCACAGTACGATTCATTCAATTTTACTAATATATATAATAATTCTGGTTTTTAAGCTATTTCTGTAAATTAATTTAAATTTTGTTAATCGTACAGCAATAGTGCGATTCAAATCACTAAACTGATTATTTCTTTCAGCTGTTTTTATAATAATATATAAGTACTTTGTGGGGGGAAAAAATGGCCGCCGTCTAGTAAACACGTGTAGAGAGTGCATGCTCGGAAAAAATAGAGTAGAAAGTGAATATAGTGGAAAAGTAGAGTGCTAGTGAACAAAAACGGAAGGTGCAATAAAGTAGTTCTGTTCTAAAAGAGTTGGGAAAGAAAGTTAAAGACAAGAAGAGAAGAAAGTGCAGAGAAAACTTAGAGTAGACAAGTGAGGTTCGAAAGGACTAGAGAAATGAGGGGCAAGGGTTATTGGAGATTGAGAAATGGGATATATAGAATATTAGAGGTATTGAAAAGAGACATAAAGAATGGAACACACAAGGGAGAAAATAAAAAAGGCGAGGGAAGCACTGGAAGATATATTAAAGGAAATACAGGAAGTCAGAGAGGAGATAAAAGAGCGAATGGAGGAAATGGAGGAGATAGGGGAAAAGGTAAGAAAATGCCAAGAAGAAATGGAAAAACTAAAGCAAAATTGGAAGGACACGAGACCAGGTGCAAAAGGGAACGGGAAAATGAAGACAAAATAGAGGTGGACGAAAGGTTGGAGGACGTGGAAGAAAGGATGGAGGTCAAAAGAAGACGGAAAAACATTAAGAAACTAATAGAAGAAAATTAAAGAAAAAGGATTAAACACAATGTAATTAAAGCAGGGATTTAAGATTGGGACGATGAGAGGGAGATAGAAGTACAAGTTAAAAGGTGGTTTGAGGAAAAATTGAGAATTAATCCGAAAATAAAAAAAATGTGTAAAATAAGGACAAAGAAAGTATGATAGGTATAGAATGTGAAAGTTGGAGCGAAAAAATGAAAATTATGGTGAATAAAGAAAAGTTAAGAGGAACCAGGATATATATAGAAGGGGATCTAACGAAATAGAAAATAGAAATGCAGTGGAAAATTACATTCGTACATTAGTTAAGTCTTGAATATTATTCGAGACTTATTAGTTATTCTCATATAATTTAAGAGAAGTTATTATTGAATAAAATTTTTACCTTTTTCTTTATGGAAGATCTGCTTCTTGTCGTAAATCTCGTTCGGAAGGTGTAATTAATAATTTCACTTATACACGATAATTTAATATAAAAGTTGGATTTATTTAATATTCACTTACTTAATACAAATAAGAATTTAAGTTTATTAAATTTAATTAATTAGATATAATGTATTCTTATAATATTTAAAATATCTAGTATAATCGCGATGATAATTATTTAATTGGGTTTCTTGTGGAGTACTATGCTTCTCATCAAGATCCCGAGTCAGTGACTGACTTATTGTCCTCCTTTAATCGTTTTTAAAGGATCAAAAGTGTGTCGTGATTTGATGTTCTGCGTATGTAGCTCCGTGCTCGTTTATTACTTATTTCAAAATGTTGCGGAATGCATCGTTTGCATTTTACAATCGAGCGTCTTTCGACTGACGATTAACCAATGTCGTACGACGTAACACATTTACAGATTTTTCACTCACCGAGCTAGTTAAACTCGATTAATATACCACATATAAGGTTAATTGCTTTTATTCAGCCCAATATCTATACAATTACTGTTATTACAATAATAGTACCCTAAAAAAGTAAAAATAAATGGATTTTTCAGCCATTTACACTAGAGGGTAAAAGTTTTGTGGATTTGCCCCTGTACTTTCAATATGAATCTGACCCAAAAGAATTATCTTTTACTCACGAACCGAGCAGACGAAAGAAACTAAACTCGCACGCGACTCACACATATGCGCACACAAACACACACAAAAACACTCAAGAATGCACAAACACACATAACATACAAAAACACACACAAATGCACACTAACACACACAAATTCGTCACGAATTTGTCACAACGCAATCCATTATATGTCGATATCGCGATACGATTATTACAATTAGACAAGCATTTTTCCAAATATAAAATTGTAAATTGTTTTAAAAATAAAGTTTGTGACGTTGCACTTGAGTGGGTCCCCGAGCACTTAAAAAAAACGACCCGCTTGGTTCCTGATCGGCTTGCTCGATTCCGACAGAGGTGGTTCGCCGGCAATCGTCGTATGGGGCTGCGACTAACAAACCAACGATGATTTCTTCCTGGTTCCTGGTGTAGCGGATAGGTGGTTGCGCGAGGCGAAAAATTACGCGATTCTAGCACGCCACCTGCAAGGCGGCAAGAAAGAGAATGGAAATTCACTCCGCAACAGAAATATTGCTCTAAAATAATCAAGTCAAAATAAGGCGGCAGCAACCGTAGAGTACACTGAAAGAATAAAAGAAGGGGGGACGGGGAAATCTCGCACGCGCAATAAATCGCCGGACAAATTAATTAAATTCAATCACACTTTATTCAATTAAATACGTCGGGGCAAAACAATCGGTCGACATGCAGGCCGTATTGCCTCCGGCGCGTCGCAATATTCGAAGGCTGGCACAATATTGCCGCCGCACCGTCTTGAGTTGACGCACCTCCTACGCGGTCGCTAGAACAAAAGAAACGAGAAAAAACGCGTGAGTGGTAGTTTTTTCGTGGCGGTAAGCCAGCCACCTCGGTCTCGAATCCGTCGCACAAGGACACCGAACCCCGACCGTCGCGAAAGAACGAACTCTCGCCCGTCCGTCTCGAAAATTCGCGAGAGCACTCGCGTGTCCCAAACATCCACGTAAAGCCCGGATGGCTCACTCCACAGTCCTTAAATTCCCTCAAAGTGAAGCGGCTTCTACTCGGCTTCGTCCTCGCGTCAAATCACCCTCGAGATGAATCCGTTCGCATCGATCTCTCAAACTCAAAATTGGATAATGTCGGTGCTGATCCGTGTCACGTCCTTCTTCGATAGGATCCGGGCAGCGAGTAAGAAGACGGAAGTCCACCCGTTCTCACTCGCACTCATGTAGCGGATCCGACCTCTCTTTCGCTCGCTTACTTATCACCGGTGCTTACGCTAATCATTTACTAGAGTAGTCTTTTTCGAAAAAGACGATTCGATCCACGCGCGAGATTTTCAAAGGCCGAATAAGCGATGTTGGAGGAGGGCCGGCCTGTCTCGATAACATACACCTTGTAGGTGGGCATGGGGCCACAGACCCTCATCTGTCCCGAACATGGCACGTGCAGTCTCCTTAAGCCTTCAAATCGGCCGTTCGATTATCCCTAAAGAGAGCTAGAGTCGTTACGTGCCGGGTACCACCTCACGGTTCAATTATTCCTAAATAACGTGTAACGCGGCAAATCGTGTGATCCAAAATCTCGGACAATCCTGGCAAATAATAAAGTAAACGGCAAAATTACAAAAAATTCTTTTACTACCTCGAAAATAAGGAAAATTCTTCCGGAACGCAACTCGGGAAGGAAATTACGGAAACTCCGTCATCTTGACCCACACGACTCTCGATGACGCGCTACTAAATTCAATAAGAAAATATCGAATCCGCGAGAATTTGATTTGAGGGCGCCACGCAATGATATCACCTGCGGGATTTAATGACGTCGCTATCTCTCCTTCCTGGCTGCTCGGACGAGACCTTCTCCAGAGGGGATTCTGTGGAGGAAGGCGCCTCGGGATGGGCGCTCCCGGCGTCGAATCTCCTGAAAATTCGCTAAAGACTCTACGTGCACGGCGCAACTACTCGGCGCAAAGGATCACAGAAAAATAGGGAAAACACACATAAATCAATTAAGAACACGGCAAGTCAAATGAAATTTACTCGAGAATTTATTTAATTGTTAATTCTCCTCTCTTCCCGCGCTACAAGCGCTACTCAGCATACAATTGGTATTGGTGTATTGGCGACAGCGCTTGCTGCTCGCATCTCGCTCTTTCTCGCTCTCTCGCACAAAAAGCTCAATACATGATCGATCCTAAATCTCAAAAGTCCGCTCGGCAAATCCCACCCGCGAACGCTATGTCACCCGCAACCGCAATAATCATCCGGGTTATCGTCGCTCGCTCGACCTGTTACTACCGCGAATCATCTTGGCCAACATGGCCGCCACCGTTCGACCACCGAAATCCTCGCGCCCCATGATTATGCTCGCTACCTACCCACGAATGCTCGCTCCTTGTGGCAAGAATATCCCGATTTTACCCCGGCATTACTCGCGACCTACAACATTAATCATTGGCACACTATCCCGACGCACTCACGACCAAAAATCCACGACACCTCGCACCACCACCTACCTCGTGGTATCAATCGAGGAATAGGAGCCGACAGGCTCAATCCACTTACGCGAGTGTGCTTCGTTTGTCCTTCCTTTCTTCTCAATAACTCGCTTCTCTCAACCCCTTTCTCGCAATACGGCGCAACTCTTCAATCTCGTCCTCTCGCAAAAATCTCAATGTGGCAGCTGTACAAAATGGCGAAATTTAAGCTTCAAGCACGGCACGTCTTACTACGATAAAGGTAGAGCAACGAGTGACGCTTTCTTCTCCACTCGTTCGCTTCCGCCTTCTTCTCCAATTCCGAATCCTGTTGTCATCTCTGTCGCTCACAAGTCGTTCTTATCTTCTGTCTCGTTCGAATTTCGGGTGATGCGTCGATTCATTCGCGCTTCTTGGCGCTGCTCGGCATTGATTCGTTAATTGATTTTCTTGATGGTTCCGTCGCTGGCATCACTTCCAATCAGTCATTCTTAATATGTTCCGGTCGGTGCTAATTGGTGGCCGACCTGAGTTCCGTCGCTGACGCTAGCTGCCTCATCTGGTGCGCGCAATTCGAAACGAACAATTACTGTACCCGAAATACCTTAATATACCGCCCCAGACTATTTACGAAAAGTCCCTAGACATCTAGCACTATGGGATTTCGCGCGCACGGATTTGGCGCACGGCGCCGTCATTTACAAGTCAAATACGGTCTCGCGCCGTATTTCGTGAATGTTACGTGCGCGCATGTCTTCTCGCGCCTATCTCTCTCTCTCTTTACTACTCGTTCGCTATCTCCCTCACTCTCGTGTACCGCGCGACCGCTGCACCGCGTCTCGTGGCTGGGATTCTCGTCGCCGATCGCACCCTGGCGAGTAAGTGTATTGGTGCGCTCCCCTATGCTTTCACATAGCATAGGGGTCGCGTCGCACCCGTACGCATACACTGGCGCAGCGAGCGCGTAGGCGCAATAGTATCGGCTGCCACGCGCGGTCCAGCTGTCGCTTCTTCGTCCTCGTCGTCGCTGTCTTCTTCATCGTTGTCGCTGCTCCTCGTCGTCGTCGTGGAAATCCGTGGCCGGGCAATCGTGTCTCGTTTTGTGCTGGTGCCACTCGCAGGCATCATCGTTGTCGTCGCTTCGTCGGTGGTGAATGCAGGCCGGCCCAGTGCCTGCCTGCTCGGTTGCTATCGCCTCCTCGTTTGTCTCGTGTTGTGCGTCGGTCCAAGCGCTCTCCTCGAACCAACGCGAATGCCCCCGCGTTAATTAATTATTATAAATTTAATCCCTCGTGGCAATGGTGGCGAGCATCTTCGTCGCGGATCGTTGCCCTCGCAGTGTTTTCCTAACCTACAACGACGCCGGAGGAAAAGGACGGGGTCTCGTGTCTAGTTTGTTTTAATTATTTATTTCATAATTTACAGTGGTTTCTTGTGAGACCAGAATCAGCCTCACAAATTCCCCCCTCCTAAACCGGACCACACCCGTGTGGACCGCCTGTTTATCCTTGGGCTGCACTGCCACAGCGACCACGCTACTTACTTAATGGGGTGGGCATACACATCACCCGTCACCTCATTCACACTGTGCCTACTCTATCTCATCCCACTTTCACTCATTCATTCTGCTGCTATAGGGGGGGGGGGGAAGTATAAAAAATGAAAAAATTAAGCACTGATAATATGAGTACCTTCTCTGCCGTCACGTAGTGGGGGTTCACTTCTGGCACAGTCCGCGGACCTACTTACTCGTTCTGTCTGTCTGTCTGTCTCTCTCTCTCCTTTCACCTACTTGGAGTTCTCCTCCTACTCCTGGCACTCCTCCTCACTCTCTCCCTCACTATCTAATTACCAAAGATTCCCTTCAGTATTTGGTTTTTCATCTCCTCCGGGACTCCCTCTAGACGCTCCATCAGGCGCTGCGTCTCCTCTATCATCCTCAACCTCAACCTCCAAGCTCGTCGCTTATCGGCTCGGCGCTTCCCCACAGTATGAGGCGAGACGGCTCCCTTTCCAGTGCGAACTGGGCTAGCCAGCGCGGATAGGCCCCGGTGGCTATGGCTTCCTGGAGGAGGGGAGATGGTTTTCGCTCCTGGGACGGTAGCGCGGCAACCGCTGCCACCTGGCTCGATGTCACCGCAGTGGTAGTCGGCAGTCCGGCTAGGGCGGTGGATGTGACCGTGGTGGTCAAGGTGGTAGTCGGCGTGGTGGTGATACCGACCGTCCTCGGCATCCTGGGTGCGTCTTTCTCCCCCTCTGTCTCCAGCTGCTGCTCCTTCTTCATTTTCCCCTAATCCTTCTTCTCTTGCGCTCCCGTTCCTCCTTCTTTCCCTTAATCCTCTTTTCCCAAATTTTCTATATTCTCTATTGATTCTTCTTCTGGGTACTCTTCTCTTTCTTGCTCCTACCTATCCTACTCTTTATTCTTTACTCCTCTACTTCTCTGGCGCTTTCTTCTCTGACCTCGTCACTTCCACCTAAGGGGAGAGAAAATCACATCAGTACTTTGCACAAAGTTACTCACAGGGGTGATTTCGGGTTTTGGGGCAAGAGGGATGGGGCTGGCGCTACCGTTACTCGGGGAGGGGTGAATCTTTTCAAATCCGTGTCGTGGACCTTTACGCTTCGCTTGTTCGAATCCGTCTCAAGTATATATACCGTAGGTGACCGCACCTCTACGATTTTAAAGGGGCCGTCATACTTTGGCACTAACTTCGCGGAAAACTTCTGCGTGGCATTAGATAACACGTGCACCCGGCGTAACACTAGCTCACCGACCTGAAACGTCACGTCCCGTCTCCCCTTATTGTAATACCTCCCTTGCTGTTCCCTCGCGTCATCGGCAAACTAAATCGCGCAACGCGTCTAACCTTCTCATCCGGTCTGCCCAGTCCTTGGGATCCATGTGGCTTAACGTCTCGGCGCTTTCTACCTCCCGTCGCAAACTCTTCACCGGGCGAGGATGCCGGCAGTAATTTAGGAACGTTGGCGAAACCTTGTTTGTCGCTTGCGTTGCGGTATTCACGGCATGGCGAAACAGTGCACGTGCTGGTACCAATTTCGGTGGACTCCTTCGACGAAGGTGGAAATCATCGTCTTAAGGATCCGATAGGTCCGTTCCACGGGATTGGCCTGGGGATCATAGGGCGGCATCGTCACATGTCTCACTCCGTACTCCTTAAGCGTCGCTTTCAGGAATTTATTACCGAACTCCTTCCCATTGTCCATGAAGACGTGGTCTGGCGCTTCCCATCTGAAGAGGATATGCTCTTCAAGCGCTCCCGCTACCGCCTTTCTGTCCGCTTTTCGCACCGGCTTCACTTCAATCCATTTCGTGAACAAATCTTGAAATACGATCATGTACTTATTTTGTGACTTGCACGGTGGGAATTCCATGAAGTCCGCCACTACTACGGCCCATGGGCGCTCCACATTCCGTCGCCCCATAAATCCCTGCGATCCTGACTGGGATACCTTGTGTTGTTGGCACTCTTGACACTGGTGCACGAATTCGTCCACCGCGTGCTACACTCCCTAGTAGTAGCCCCTGGCGACGCGGTCATATGTCTTCTCGACTCCAAAGTAACCGGATGACGCTTCCACATGCGCATCTCGCAACACTCGCTCCCTCTTCTCTACTGGCACGACTAACTTCCATCCTTCCTCGTTATTGGTGATTGGGTCGCGGAGTAGATCCCGGCGATAACGATACAGCATCCCATCTCCCACCTTCCAATTCTGAAGTTTCATCGGCGTCGCTGTCACATCCCTCACCATGGCGCAATACCGCTCATCTTGGATTTACTCGAACGCTTCCACTTCCACAGTTTCATACATCCTCGGGAAGGCATCTGGCACATGGTTTAAGGCGCCTTTCCTATGATCTATCTCAAAATCCCACTGCTGCATCAGTAACGCCCATCTCGCTAACCTCCACGTCGGATCCTACAAGTTTTTCAACCAGCGCAAGGCGCTATGGTCCGTGATTGCCTTGAAATGGTATCCCTCGAGGTAGAGGCGCGGCTCCTTCAACGCCCACGATAAGGCCAGGCACTCCTTCTCCATTGCAGTATAATTCTTCTCGGTTGGAGATAGTACTCGGCTCACATAGACAATCGGATGCTCGCGGTCGTCCATCTCCTGTGTCAACACGGCGCCTAGAGCATAATTGCTCGCATCGCACTGCACGATGAAAGGTTTTAAAAAATCTGGGCGGGCTAGCACTGGCGCTGTCGTTAATGCTCGCTTCAATCCTTCAAATCCCTCCTGTTGCTCTTCTCCCCACGTCCACTCCTGTCCTTTGCGCAATAGCTTGAGAAGGGGTATCTTCAGCTCGGAATCATCTTGTATAAATCGCGAATACCACCTAACCATTCCCAAAAATCAGCGCAGCTGCTTCATCGTCCTCGGCGCTGGATACTTAATCACTGGCGCTACCTTTTCTGGATACGGACGCAATCCCTCGCTGTCTAGCAGAAAACCTAGATACTGCACCATCGAGCAGCAGAACTCGCATTTGGCGCGATTGACTACCATACCCGCTTCTACCACTTGCCGCAATACAACCTCGAGTCAATTCAGGTGCTCCTCCAGCGTCTCTGTCGCGATAATAATATCGTCTAGTTACCCGAAGATGTGAGGCTTGAACTCTGGGCCTAATATGGTGTCGATCAGGCGCTGAAACGTCATTGGCGTATTTGTAAGTCCGAAGGGCATTGAGGTGAACTGGTAGAGTCCTAACCCCGGAATGGCGAACGCTGTGTACTGCTTGCTCGCTTCGTCAATCGGCACTTGATCATACGCCCACTTCAGGTCCACCTTGGACAAATATCGTGCTTTCCTAAACTTGTAGAGTATGCTATCCATACTTGGGATTGGGTAGGCGTCCTTCACAGTCACCGTGTTCAAGTCGCGATATTCGATATAAAATCGTGGCTCTCCGTCGGATTTCTTGACGATTACCGGGGCGCTACTCCATTCGCTCGACGACCTCTCAACATCGTGTCGACCTCTTCTTGCGCTATCTGCATCATCCGTGGCGACAATCTCCGTGGACGATGTTTAATTGTCGCTGCTCCCCTTACATCGATATAGTCCTTCGCGTGCTTTACCCCATCACATCCGACGTTGGAGAAAGCAGGTCGTTGACGAGCTTCTCTACTATCTCTTTTTCGTTCTCACTCAATGCTGAGATCCCGGCGCATTCGGCGATGATCACTCCTGGGCCTCCCTTATCGTACGTGTTGAACTTTCTCCACTCTCCATCCGGTACTCTCCATTCGTTATCTCTCCACCTCGTCTCGAGGCCCCAATCGTGCGCGAAGTCGGTGCCTAGGACCATCTTGTAGTCCGTATTTGCCAAAACCTTAAGACTTAGCGCTCCGACGGTACCATCCACGTCTAGCATCACATCCAATTTCCCCGCTGTCCTGCTCACTCCTGTCGTCGCGTTCTTCACTCACAAATTGCCGGCGCGTATTCGATTTTTAAATTTTTCGGCTATGGTGGGCCCCACGAACGAAATCATGGACCCTGAGTCGAATAGTGCTTTGCAGCTGTGGCCTCCCAGCACCACCGAGAGATAGAACTGGTTCTCCACGGCTGTTCCGGCCACGGTGTCGCTTTCCTCGGGCACTTCTTCCTTTCTCACGTACGGCGCTAAACCCATCTTCAACGGTTCTGGTGCTTTGCTGAGTGGTGTTCGTGAGGTTGCTTGCTCCTCCTCTCTCACCGGTGAACGCGCTCCGTCAGTTTCGAGCTCCTCAGCTAGCCTTTTCAGTTCCTTGTTTAAGTATTCGACGCTTTGAGGCAGTTCTCGCTTTATAGTGCCCGTACTCTTCTCTTGTTGCGATTTTCTGTCTTCTCTCATCCTCTACATGGTCGGAGACGATTCTGGCGCCAGGTTCTGTCGTCTCCTTCCTCTCTTCTCTACTTAATCCCTCTTCTCGCGTTTTCTTCACTTCTTCTCGGTACGGTACGTCTTCCCTTTTCTTCTTCTCTTCTTCTTGGTTCACTACGTCCTCTGATTTCTTCTTCTACGCTTCTCGATTCCTCGCTTTCAGTCGCTACCCTACTAGCTTTCTTACTAGGCTCGACACCATGATTCTCATGTCTTCCCCCTCCTAGAGCCAGGAAAGGGGCATCCTTTTCTGCTCTACCCCACAAACCCTCCTCCGCAATTCTAATTCTAGGTGCCGTTATGCTGTTAACCGCCGGGGATTGAGTACTCGCTCCCCGCGATCTTACAGTCTCCGACAACGCCGGATGAGCCGTTAGCGACCAGGTCTTTGTCGCGCTAGGCACTGTATCTCTACAATTCTCCACTGTCTCATAGGCGATTTCCGGCCGTCTTATGGTCTTGAAAGGCATTATGGACAGATGCTCTCCACCGATCGGAGTTCGTTGCTGGGTTGGCGCAGCCGAAACCCACGATTCGTTCCGTCGGATGTCTCTACTCTTCTCTCATCCTCGACTCGTCTCAGCTGCTCGGTTCTCCACTGTCTCATAGGCGATTTCTGGACGTTTTATGGTCTCGAAAGGCATTATGGACAGACGCTCTCCACCGATCGGAGTTCGTTGCTGGGTTGGCGCAGCCGTAACCCACAATCCGTTCCGTCGGATGTCTCTACTCTTCTCTCATCCTCGACTCGTCTCATCTTCTCGGTTCTCCACTGTCTCATAGGCTATTTCTGGACGTTTTATGGTCTCGAAAGGCACTATGGACAGATGCTCTCCACGGATCGGAGTTCGTCGCTTAGTTGGCGTAGCCGTAACCCATGATTCGTTCCGTCGGATGTCTCTACTCTTTTCTCGTCCTCGACTCGTCTCATCTTCTCTCTTCTGGGTTTCTTCTCTCTTCTGCACGTCCTCGAATTTCCCCTCTTCCCGCTTTCTCGCATCTCCACAACTCTTCTCATCTCGTTGCTCACTTCCGTCCTCACCCTTCCCCTCCTCTTCACTCGACGCTTTCGCGTTCCGTTGCAACTCCTTCACGTACTGGCTGCCTTGTAGTAAGTTCAGTACTTCGGCATTGATCGGTCCCCTCTCATCTGTGACTTGTTTTTAGACTATTTTGTACATAGCTTTAATTCTTAAAGGAATGACGTGATAGATTTAAAAAGACTGAATTTTGACTGTATTTGTAACTTGTCTGTGATATCACTATTTTTTATTTTTAAATGTATTTGACTAAACTTTAGATATAAGCACGACTGTGATATCGCAAAGCGAGAAAGAATGTATACATATTATCTTTTCTCGCTACTCGCTCTCTTCTTGTCTCAACCTCTCCAATCTCTACGCACCGCAATTGGGGAGCACGGGACCTTATTACCCCCGCCCCCGCTTGCGCGTTGTCCCACTACTGACGCAGGTTGGCGCAATCCGGGCACGTTTTGAACTCCACGCCGGGCTTCCCGCAAACTTGGCAACACAAACCAGGTTGCTGTAATTTTAAGGGGCACGACGCAGCTCTATGTCCGAATCCTTTGCAGTAGTAACACTGCGTCTGCGCACACTCGGCCGCTATATAGCCTGTTCCTCCGCACTGGTAGCACGCTCCTCCGAATCCACCACCTCGCAGTCCAGTCGCGAGGTAAGCGTTCGTGGCGCTGTCTGGGTGCATATTTGCAAATGATGCCGCTGGTGCGTGTAGGTGTTTGTACCCAACCCCCTGGTTGCGGCATTGCCGATGGACTAAGCCGAGGTGGAATCGGCGACGGCGAAGCTGATCCGGGTTCAGGCTGGCGGGTTGGCGTCCGCTTCCGGTATTCGGGAAATCTGGTGCTTCCTTAACCTCTCTGCCTTCTGACGTCTATCTTTCCTCTCTCCGTTCGCCTTCGAGGCTGCTCGACACGTGTCGGGGTACTACTGTTTAGTGTCAGGGACCGGATCAGCTGCTCGTAGTTCGCACGAGTCTGTGTTGCTCTCCTCTTATCTTCAGTTTCCACCCGCTCCGCGTCGTGTCCGCTGTCACTGTCCACACCATCCGATCCCTCTGTTTCCCTCAACTCTGGTACTCTCTCCTTATACGATGGTCATGTCTCCTGTGGCGCTTGCGGCTCTGTGGGCCTTGGATCCTGGCGATATGGGGGGGTGACGCTTCTCGCTTCCGGTAAGATTGCATGCTGGCTGGAGTCCGGTGATTGCCTATCGCTGCTTGGAGAACTCGCCCCAGAAGTTGGATAGGCCCACAGCGCTCGTCGGGCCAATAATGATCGCAATCCGGGCGCAAACAGCACTTGCGTAGACCGCCGCACCGTCATGACGCTGGTGTTTCCATGGTCCAAATCCACCGCTTGCTTCGACGTGACAAACTGAATGGCGCTCGACCTCTGGATACTCCCGTCCAACTCTGTCGCAGGCACTCGTGGCTGTGATTCGGTCGAAGGTATTAGCGCTGACTCCTCGGACCGCGGTCCCTCGGTCTTGTCGGTGGCTGAGACCGAATATCGATGCTCTGACATCGTTGGAAGCTGTGCGAGCAGTGGTGGCGGCACCGTCACCGCTTTCCTGGGCATTCGCACCGCCGGCTTCTGCCGTTTCTTCACGTCATCAGCTGTTTGATACGATGAACTGCCTCCGAGTCCTTCCTCATCCGTCGCCGCCTTCTTTGGTTTCCGACCTCTCTTTTTCGGCTGCACAGACTCCACCGGCGGCTCTCCACTCGAACTCTCTGTGACCATTCCCGCGGTCATCGCTGGCAGTGCCTCTCCCCACTCATCCTCCTCTGGTATCCATGGCACTGGCTTTGTTGGATCCTGCTCGGCGAATATTAGATCGGATTAGCCTACACGTGAGCGCTGCTAAATCACCGTCACAATTCAGTCCTTGCTCGTCCAGGTTATTCATCACCGCTTTTGGGTACAGCTGCATAATTGCCTGACTCAACTGCTGCGCAAGCTGGTACGACTTGAGAATGGCACTCAAGATTTTCTTGCTGTGAGGGTCCATGTTGTAATTCTGGTGAGTTCCCACGATTTACCAAAAAAAACAGCAGAAACGCGAGAACTAAGTTAACCTCTGGCAAATCCCGGCTACTAAATCCCGAGCTTAGTCCCGAATCGTCAAACGGACAAGTGAAGCGCAAAGGTCGTACTGGCAAAAAAACAGGACCAGGCACGGAAACAAGGGCAAAAATTGGGGAAGTCTGGAAAAATCGCGGACCACGACAAAATGTTGAGCGTGGCACAAAATATAAACAAATAAATAATTGAAAATTTATTAAAGATTATTCGGGTGATTACCGTTACTTTCTTTTAAATCTTCCTGAAATGGCAAGAAACAAGGCAATGCTCGATCCTCGTAAAATTTGCTCATATCTTCTATAGATCCTCTTCTCCACAAATGTCTTGCTTGTGGAAAAATTTGACGAGGAAAATTTTCTCTCTTGATAATCTTCCTGAAAGACGGCAAATCGTAAAAGAAACACACGCACCAGACAAAATTTCAAATAAATATATTGCAATAAATAATCACCAATATTGGCACACGCTCAACTACGGGTACAGGGGCACAGGGCAAAGGGACTGGCACTTCACGAAACGGCACAAACGGCACTCGTGTACACAGCGCTTCTGAGAAATTCTCTCACTCTACTAAACAACTTCATAAATTCATCATCTCAAGAAAAGAAAAAAAAATGAATTTCGGGGCAGGCGTAAACATGGGATGGGGCAGTCACACAATATAAATCAGTAAATTTAAAATTAATTATGGTAGGTGATGATGCTCTGGGGCGAGTCGCGATACTCGCCTCCCCGGTGTTCGGCTCGCTATCGAAGTTATTTCAAATTTGCAGAGTGCGTCGTTCGCCCGCTCCGTGCTCTCTCTCACACCTCCCGCCAATTCAACCAAAAAAAATCTAAATCTTCTGCGCCTTCATCTGCTAGTTCCTTACTAATCTACTAACTGCTCTCACACTCACACCAGTACTAAAAATTTAACTCTTCTTACTCTTCATAGGCTCGTTCCTTCTACACACTTTCTTCTGCTCACTCTCACACCAACATACCACACAAATAAATTCGACGCTTCTCCTCAACCACGCCCCACGTTGGGCGCCATTTTGTAACGCGGCAAATCGTGTAAGCCGAAATCTCGGACAATCCTGGCAAATAATAAAGAACAAGGCAAAATTACGAAAAATTATGTTTTACTATCTCAGCCCGAAAATACGGAAAATCCTTCCGGAACGTAACTCCGGAAGGAAATTACAGAAACTCCGTCATCTTGAACCACACGACTCCCGATGACGCGCTATTAAATTTAATAAGAAAATATCGAATCCGCGAGAATTTGATTTGAGGACGCCATACAATGATGTCACCCGCGGGATTCGATGGCGTCGCTATCTCTCCTTCCTGACTGCTTGGACGAGACCCTCTTCAAAGCGAATTCTGTCGAGGAAGGCGCCTCGGGATGGGCGCTCTCGGCGTCGAATGTCCTGAATGTTCGCGAAAGACTGTACGTGCACGTGGCACGGCGCAACTACTCGGCGCAAACGAACACAAAAAAATAGGGAAAACACACATAAATCACTTAAGAACACGGCAAGTCAAATAAAATTTACACGAGAATTTATTTAATTGTTAATTCTCCTCCCTTCCCGTGCTACAAGCGCTAGTCAGGATACAATTAGTAGTGGTGTATTTGCGACAGCGCTCGCTGCTCGCATCTCGCTCTTTCTCGCTCTCTCGCACAAAAAGCTCAATACATGATTGATCCTAAATCTCAGAAGCTCGCTCGGCAAATCCCACCCGCGAACGCTATCTCACCCGCAACCGCAATAATCATCCCGGTTATCGTCGCTCGCTCGACCTGTTACTACCGCAAATCACCATGGTCAACATGGTCGCCACCGTTCGACCACCGAAACCCTCGCGCGCTACGATTATCCTCGCCACCTACTCACGAATGCTCGCTCCTTGTGGCAAGAATATCCCGATTTTACCCCAGCATTACTCGCGACCTACAACATTAATCATTGGCACACTATCCCTACGCACTCACGACCAAAAATCCACAACACCTTGCATCACCACCTGCCTCGTGGCATCAATCGAGGAATAGGAGCCGGCAGGCTCGATCCACTTACGCGGGTGTGCTTCGTTCATTCTTCCTTCCTTCTCAATAACTAGATAAGTATATTTTTAAAGCGGTATTTTTTGAGGCTAGAATTACTATTTCGATTGCACTTGCAAAACTACTGTTAGAAAAAAGAATCATCCCTCGGAAAAATCGACATTTCGATACCTATAAACAAAATTTTTGTCAATAGGTACCACTAGCTAAATAACATATTCTCTAAACTATTGAAAGATCTATTTTTTGCACGCAGCCTATGTGTATGGTTCATTTTACTCTTGCTAATACATGTCTCTCTATTAGAATACTGAAAAATATACAACACGTTGAAATGTACTGTTTTTTATTACAATAAAATACAATAATTGCATAATACAATAAATACAATATAGTAAATACATAATACAATATCAATTACAATGTAACTTTAAAAGATGTGTGTGTATGCGACGATATTCTACAATTATAATCCATTTTTACAAAATAATTAAAAACGAAGATATAAAGTTATTTTTTTAGAGGTTTATATTGGTGAAATAGCCATGCGAGGTTCATCGTTATCTCAGATAACACGGCCCACTGGTGGTTGAGTAGGCATGGCCAGTTGTAGAGAAATTATGTTTTCGGTTCACCCTTCTTGGTCATTTTTTGATATTGTTATAATCCAGAGAGATAAAAGAGGTCCACTGCTTCTCCGTATCGATGTTGGATTTATCATTTCTAACTGAGAAACATTCTATAGATGATTAATAAAGTTGAACCCCCAGAAAAGGTAACTTGTAAATAGAGAAAAACCCAATTCTGTTATCGTGTGTCCTGCGTATAGCGTGTACTATGGTGCCTAATTTTTTGCACATCAGAACTTATTAAATTAATTAAGCACACTAAAGTAAAGTCGGATTTTGGTCGACTTCACAAATTGACTTCGGTCATTTATATCCAGTAAATCGACCCGACTTGCAGCAGGTAATTTTCTTCCTGCTGAATGAGGCCGAGTTGAAGATCAAATTGAGAGGATTATTTATTGATTATAATTGAATATTAGTTTACAACCCCGCTACATAATATTATCCGTATTGATTAATATTATATATATCGCTATCTTAGTAGTGCATCTTTAAATTTTAGATCCTTATTAGAAGCGAAAACTAGCATCACTCATCGGGGCTTCGCCTGAGGTTATCACGCATAGGCATAATATAATAGGTCTATAAGGTGAAAGGATCAATCGATCATCATGGAACGTAAAACAACTTTTTCTTCAATCTGTTTATTGCAACGTTTTGAAGGTGTACGTACTTATACCCTCCTCTTCAGGGTAACAACATGTTTACAAAATTAATTCTTTAACATAAATATTAAATTTTAAATTTAATGCATGCATGGAACCAGTAAAACAACGTACCTTCTACGACTTAAAACTAATGCATAATTTAGTATGTTGTTAATGTACAACACCACCCATGAAAACGTTTATCTTTTACTGAAAAATACGAAAAAAATTTATTTAAAAGTTAAAATAGGAAACAAAAGTTAATTTAAAATTTGATATTATTTAAACCGTGAGGAACTCACTAACACTTTTTCCTTCGCTTTTTTCGCTCATGATTTATGAGAAATTTCAAAACTTATATTAAAACTTATATTGAAGGAAATCTGTAACTAATGTATATAAATATTGTGGAATTTACGTATCGTAAGCTCTCCAGTTAGGTGAATTGTCATTGCGACGTCCATCGAACCTTGCAGGGTGAGAGGCTAAGACCTTTTATACTATTCATTACGCATTAGTATAAAAAGTCAAGCAAGTCGATTTTCCTAGTCTGACCCATCCCATCCTCGATCCACTAGGTCTAGTACTTGTGCTCTCTCCGCCGTAAAAAGGCCAATGCGCGCTTGCTTATGCTCGGAGTGAGGAAAGCTCACCCACTATTTTACGGCTCTTCTAATCTCAATATCCTACCAGATTGAAGAGTTACACGGGGGAAAATCTAGAATGTCCGGATGGGGATGTGCGGAGACCATTGCGCGTTTCCGCCACATCTCCTTTGCCCTGACACATTAGAGCAGGAACAACTTCCTTTAAACTGTATCTCAAGTATAAGCTGAGTCCAGACATGAATACAAGGAATTTTCATAGCAGAGTCTATCGAAATTCCAGCACGTAACGGCAGAACGTTACAAATGTAAATTAGTTTTTAATAATGACGTCAAAGATCTGTTTGTTAAACTCATGAAAGCGTCGAATAAGCTCAGTCTCGCTTTCTCATACAAAAAATTTTTACTTAAATGCAGATCGTATGATGTTATTCCGGTCCACATCCGACATGTTTCAAATGATTTTAATAAATTCCATTTTCATAGCAGGTACATCGCCAAAAGATTACATTTGATTTCACAATATAACATTAAAAAACCTTATAGTCAACGCGTTGGAAACTTTTTATGATAAAACTAACGATAAATACAAAAATATATTAGACATAAGCAAAAATAGAAAATTCAATAACTTATTATATTGCAGTAGAAGCAGCAATGGTTGTAATTACAACAACTGTTTTAATAATGATAACAATTTGAATAACAATGACTATAATTTTAATGAAATGAACTTTACTAATACTACTGACAAAATAGATAACAATCACAACAACTTTGACAATTCACGCTATATAAATGATTTCGAAATTGACAACATAAAGAAAAAATGGTTAGTTAACTTAACAAATGTTGATATACCTGATTATGCAAAGGAAATTTTATGCCTCGGCGAAAAATTTAATTTTATCATTGACTTGAATAACAATACTTATTTCGAAATACTAAAGGGTTTAGAAGTTGAGATAAATTTCAACAAAAACATTGACGGAGTGGTTAGGGAAGACATCCTTAAAACAGTTAACACTTATAAAAAATAAAACACACCTCCCCCACGAAGATGCAGCTTTACGAGACAAAAAACTAAACGATTTATGAAAAGCAATGACGAACTTTTATTTACCCGCGCAGACAAAGGTAGCGTCACAGTTGTAATGAATAAATTAGACTATATTAGCAAAGTAGAAATAGATTTAAAAAACGAAACGCACTATAAACTTATACAAAAGTCTCCTCTACCTATGCTACAAAAATCTGTAAAAACATTAATTGACTGCTGGAAACGCAAAGGAGCATTTGACCTGTCTAATTATTTCCAGAACGTTACAAATAACCTTGACAGTACCACTATTACCAGGGCTTATGCCCTTGTAAAGATTCATAAAGTCAATTTTCCAGTGCGTATTATTGTTTCAGCCTTAAACTCACTGATGTATAATCTCGATGAAGGCTTGTCGTTACTGTTCAATAAATATATACCGCACCCCACTTCCTCATTACAAAAGAGTCTGAAATTCAAAGAGATTATTAACAGCATACAAGTCCCCGAAGCTATAATCTAGTATCTTTCGATGTAGTCACTCTTTTCTCTAATCTCCCGAAGAACCCCATATTACAGGCAATGGGAAAAAAGTGGAGATATATTAAAGATTATTTGAATTTATCAAAACAAGAGTTTTTAGATGGGATAAACTTTTTATTAAATTCCACTTACATACAGCTTAATAATAAATTCTTCATTCAAGTTATGAGGGCTCCAATGCGTTTTTGAACAAGCCCATGGTTTCCGGAAATTACGTTAGAAGCCCTTGAAACATCATGTTTAAATTCTGTAAAAAATGACATATGCTTATACAGGGTGTCCCAAAAGTATGGACACACCTGAAAATCTCGGAAACTAGTGGCGCTAGAAAAAAACTTTAAATACAAAAGTTTCCGCAAATCAAACGGCGCATCCGATCGTGACCTTGAATTTTACCTTCAGGGTTGGGTCATTTGAGGGTCAAGTCGAATTTTTTCAATGGGAACCCCGCTTTTTTATTACAGAAATGGAAAGCGGAAAAAATTTTCTATTAAACGGTATAAATATCAGGGGTCAAATGTAGCCCAAAGGTCATTTGAAGGTCAGATTTTTGAATAAGCTGAAATTGGTATTCAGCAGCCCATAACTCGGAAACTAGGGGTGCTAGAAAAAAAACTTCAGATACTAAAGTTTCCGAAAATTAAACGGTGCTCCGACGGTGCCCTTGAGTTTGACCTTGGGTTTGACCTTCAGGGTCATTTGAAGGTCAAGTCAAGTTTTTTGAATGGGAACCCCCTTCTTTATTACAGAAATTGAAAACGGGAAAAATTTTCTATTCAACGGTATAAATAACATAGAGCTAAATAAGCTAAAATTGGTGTAAAACTGCCACAAGTTTTTCTATCGAAGTTTCTGGAAATAAAACTGTGCATTTGACGTCGACTATGTATTTGACCTTCAAAGATTTGGCCATCGATTTGGTTTTCGATCCGTTTGAAACTGACATTTTCAATTTTACAGTGCAGCCAGTGAAGGCAAGACACGCTGGTGTCCAGTC
>UELU01129814.1:0-27814 GCA_900490025.1 Megastigmus dorsalis
CCCCTACCCGACTCCTTCCTCTTCCTTCCTTCCAGCTACTTACGGACCGACTAAGTGCAACAGAGTGTTTTGTTCTCTCTTCTGTCTCCCTCCCTTTCTCTCTCTGCACATAGAGCGATATCGTCGGAACGAGCTTTCTCTCTCTCTCTCTCTCTCTCTCCGCCTCTCGCATACTTGCGCCCAACTGACTCTCCCCCTTTCCTCGCCCGCCGATACGCGATACTCAATTGCGCTCGTTACGTCAAAGTACGCGACAACTTCATCGCTCTGTCTCCCTCTTCCTCTTCCTTCTGCATTTCTCTTTTATCTCTGTGTACGTATGTGTGTACGTGTGTGTGTGTGTGTGTGTGCGTGTCTGGTGCGTGTGCACGAGTATGCATAATTCCCTACGTGCATTTATCGAGTGTAGCTTCTTCCTCTCATCTCGATTGCTTTTTATCTCTTGTCTTCTTCCTCCAACACACTAAACCCCTTTCTATCTTTTTTTTTCCCCCATTTTATTTTCTCGGTACGTCGATTGAACATGGGATTTCTTTTTGATCGAAGCTCAAAATGTCCTAGGGACATTTTAATTGAAATTTAGAACGGGGAAAATGAACGGATCTTTGTCAGCTCGGTAGAATTTGTCGGCGCGGTAATATCGGAAATGTGTAATCTGCGATAGCAATAAAATTATTTATTCGGAATCACTTATAAAAGAAATTAATCGCTTGTATAATCAATGTACGATCTTTCTTCAAATAATCATATTGTCAGGTGTCGGGATTTCGACCCGAAACATGAAAATTTATTAGTCATGCGTCAATTAAACCTCCTGTTCATTAAAAATTTCAGAGTGCACCCATGCTGCTTAAGTATTATCAATTGCATCAATTTCATGTGTCTCGTATCTCAATTAATTTCATCTAGCTCGTAATGAATGTTCCCTTTGTTGACCGATGAATAAGAAAAAAGAAAACGTCCAGCTACAGTTGTTTAAATATTCATCACGGAGAAAGTATCATAAAGAATCTCTGATAATGGCATTCGAAAAATGCGCTCGAGCACGGCGCGACGCGGGGCTGGAAGAAAAATTTATGATTGCCTACGAACTGGACACAAATTCATTCCAATTGTTCAATCTAACCCGATCTTTATCGGCCACGGTGCCATGCAAGTCACTGCCGAGTCGTAACTTTCATAAACGACGTTACTCTACTCTCGCATATAGTCGTATACACATTTTGTAGCTCGTAAAGTGTTTTTCTTTTTTTTCTCTCTTTCTTTTTTCTCCCAGATCGAACAGTCATTTCTCGCGCATACTTTTGCCAACTGTTAGATCCTTCATATACGTGTTGCTGCTCAAGCTATCAATCTTCTTAATAGCTGAAATGGACAGATTCCGACGATTTTTGAACGATAAGAATGTAAATGCTTAGATAAGGCTAATGATGTATTATTCCTCTTTATTATACGACTCCAATGCCTTCTTTTTTCCCTGCAGCGATTGCAAAAGTATGTCAGAATTCATTGATCGAACGAGATCAGCATGAAATCCTTATTCCCATATTGCCACTTGCTCAATCGCATATATCCAATTACTCACAAAGTCTACGTTCCTCAACAAGAAGTCAGCGAAAATCCACATTAAAAGTGATTCACCAGCGCACGCATCGCAACAGGTAGAGGAAAGCCGCTTATCTCCCTGAACCAGTTAATAAAGCTCGGAGTAAATCGAAGGAATGACGAAATCATCTCTCTCTCTCTCTCTCTCACTCTCTCACTCCCGACAGATCCGCAATGGAAAAACTCGTTTATCCTCCTCTCCTCGTATATACCTTCGCGCCGAGCGTCTCGCCCAAACAAAATGCACGCACGCGCCGATAACACAAAAGCACTTTATCTTTAACGTCCTTTCCGCTGCTCTTTTTGTCTCTCGCTCCTCATTGAGCCTCTAGTCTCTCGCTCTCTTTATCTCTTCCACCTCCTTTTGTTCCCTCCTCCGTCGCGCTCTCCCTATCTCCGTCTCTCATTATCACGGGAAAATCGCGTTCTACGACTCGGCTCTTACCAGAGCTCTAATATATACGGATATACACACACTGTGCGACAATGTATAATAGAGAGAAACACGACGTCGACAAAGGAGTCTCTCTCTCTCTCTCTCTTTCTTTCTCTCTTTCTCTGCTTCTCTGCTTCTCTATTAGCCCTCGCGACTCGAGAGATGCGATGTATGCAGTCTCGGCGCGCGTAAGACGGTGATTCACGAATACTTCCCGGAGGCGATATAGATTAAAATCCTATGTAAGCGAGAGAGAAAGAGGAGTGGGAGGGATATATACATACCTGCAGCTGCGAGCGCCACCGTATTAATATCGAGCTGCCGCTACCACTCGCCGATTGTTCCGCTGCGCCGGAGCAAAATCTAATCGAGCGAGGCGCGTATACGTGTGTGTATCAACTTCAGCTTACACACTCGCACTCACACACACACTCACTCGTCTGCCCTTTTATTACTTCCTTTTTGTCGCTATGGGCTGGAGCTGCTGCTGCTGCCGTTTGTTTGTGTCGGAAGTCACTCGCGTAAACAGCGCGTATACGCGGTATACTCTTACAGACCCCCCGGAATTTTAATCGCGCGCGCGCCCCAAACATGGCTTATATATCTATATGTATATATGTACAGGGAGCATTCCACATGCGCAAAGTTTATAAGATCCGATGAAAGTTCGCCTACCGATCGAACCATGCGACCTATCGTGCATGCAAATTATTCCCCAGACTATTATATAGTAGGTCAATTGGGTTATGCCTTTACAAAGAGATGTGCCGCCGGACACGCGTGTGTTCACCGCTACTGCACTCGCCTCTTTTACGACAAAATTATGCTCCCAATTATTGAACGGCTTATTAACGGAAGCGAAATTTTTTTTAACGGCTATACCATACGATGAACGATATTCGATATTCGAGCAGAATATTGGCTCATTCAAACTTTGAGGTGGTGCGTCCGACATTCTCGGACCTGGAATATTCCCGGTATATCTGTACGCACACGCTTGATACGATGCTATATGCTGCACTCGAGTCTTTATATTGTCTTCCGTACGTCGGGAGTACGGCGTTTATACCCCTCTTTCGATGTTTTTCGTGCTTCAGCCGCCGCGCGCGCGCGCGCGCATCGATCTATATATCGTTATCGGCGCATCGAGTCCTTGTTGAATTTAGATGGATGATTTGTAACGGATGCTCGGCAGCGGCGCGCACCTCTAACGCCCGAACTCCCTCGCCCGGATTCTTCATAAATCGACAAGTGGAAATAAGCGCCGCGCGATCGATTCGATTCACGCTCGAGATTTACATCGCGAAGCTCCCGGGCGCGTTTTCCATCTCTTCTCTCTCCCTCTCTCTCTCTCTCTTTATTTTTAAGTTATACCATTTCAAGACGCCATGAATAATGCATGCATATGAATTGCGGACTCGATCTTTATGCTTCAGTCTCCCCTCCCTCTCTCTCTCCCTCTTTCATTTTTTCGACCGGAATCGTAGAAGAGCGCGCGCTTTTTACGGCAATCGGCGACGAATTTTCCGAAACTTTACGAATGTATATACGGACAGGAGGGCTAAATCTTTTACGTCCGGCGCGCGCATGCATTATTAATTTTTCTCCTATACAGAAGAGTTTGATTTATCGGATCCGAAATGCCAACATCAATAACGAGGAGAGCTGGTTGGCGATAAAAGTCGGTCGGCGTGAGTGTATATAAGGGATACGCTTTTAAAACGAAACGCTCGCGCAATCTAAGATCTCGCGCGACATTAACTGTCGGCGCCTATATATATATATATATATATATATGTGAGACGACGCAATTTAATCAGCGTTACAGCTAAAAAGCGGTTAATTGTCGCTGATAATGAGCCTTTGAAGAGTGTCGGGGCGAACGGAACAAGCATCAGTACTCTGGCACAACTAGAGATATAAAGCCACTTTGATCAACAGCAACAGCCATTCAATTCGGCCCTAATGAAGAATTAAAGTTTCGAGTGCTGTATAACGTGTATATGTATGTACGCGTCGCTTCCACTCGCGCATCAAAACCGAAACAGTTGCCTTTCCAGCAGCTCCGACCAAATTTAATTACAAATTCATCAGAACTCGTCCCGCTATACACATGCACTCGTGTATATATATACACACACGCAGACACACTTGTGCCTAATATAATTTACCCTTTTGCTTGTAATTATCGTTAACCCGACAATTGTACTGCATTTATTATACGTGTATTTGTCGCATCGATTTCCAGCGATACGCGGATGAAATTAGTTGGTTACCGTACAATGGATATATACGCGCGCAAAAGTGGATGGGAGCTTTATAAACGGAATTAGCCAATTTCTTGTTTATTTCGATATGATTGAGCAAATTAAACTATATTGCTGATTTGCTGTTACAGTTGGAATTTCGGTGTACTCCCTGTATGATTGTGATTATTCGTTGATACAAATCGAATGTATTAATTAAATTCACGTAATTTCTGCAACATTCGATTACATTGAAATCTCCAAGTACTATATAAAATAGAACAAAAGCCGATGGATTCCTAAAGCCAATTTGCCTCAAGAACCGAGAATAATTTTTTTTACAGCAATGTAAACAATAATTTACAATTTAAATCCTGCCGATCGCGCTAAAGCGATTTTCTGCAGGAAAATTTTCTACTAAATTTATTCATAACTCATGCAGTAAAATTATCCATTATTATTAAATCTGCATATGCAACGTTATGTATTTCATCAGAAATGTAACGACAGGGCAATTACACATTTTTTTAACAGGGCGTCAATAATTTTTCACAACTCCCGACCACAACGATTTTCAAGAATGCACTCCCACCATTTTTCTCCTCGTTCTCTTACCCTCGCACATACACTGCGTAGACACACACACACACACACAGAGAGACAAGCAGGCGGACAGACATAGCGTGGAGCTGCTAAAAAAAGTGCAGTCTACGCCCTTTGATCGTGCGCGTCGTTAATTACTGCAAATGCGACGGGACGGGATTTCAAATTATGTACACATCATGCTGGGAAGGGAGAGCAAGAAGAGGGAGTGAGAGACAGAGAGAGAGAGAGAAAGAGAGAAAGAAGAAGAGTATGCCTGCACGCAAGCGTATCCTCGAATATATCGTTAATTTACGCCCGCGCTTTGTACAAGACGTTAAGCACGCGCATTAAAAGCCGAGCATCAATTATGCCGAAGAGAGCTGCGAAAGCCGCGGGCTGGCATGTAGGCGATAATCGCGAATCGCTGGGATTATTCATTTTCCCGATGGGCTAGTGTCCCGCGGCTTCTCCTCGCTTCCTTTTTTCTCCTCTCTTTCTCTCTCTCTCTCTCTCTCTCTCTCTCTCTCTCTCTCTTTCTCTCTCTTTCGCTGTGAAACGCCGAGCGAAAAGCTCTCGAGATAAAACTCTCGACGCGCAGTTCTATTATGTGTCCGCACAAAAGGGAGGCGAATAAAAAAGAGGGGAAGGTTTTGTCGTGCGACGCTTTAAACTATGTGACGTAAGCTTAGAATTAGAGAAATTCAAGGCGATAGCTTTTATTCATCCGTTGGGTATGGGAACGGAGAATGAGGCGATTGGTATTTGGAAAGTGGTGAATTGTGGCGAACGATGCTGAATTTTATGTAATGCTTGAACGTGCGACTTTTGTATAAGAGATTATCTCAAGACATGCAGGAAGTAATATATGGTATCTTTTCAAACCCAAGTTGAAATGTAAATATTGCATAATATGAATCCTTTATTAGTCAAATATTACTTCCATTTGCAAGTTATCCAAGGATGATCTTGTTACGACAAACTGCATATAGAATTTCTCGCGCGAGCGAACCGACGACTTATCCTCGAGCATAGTCCCAGTTTCTCTGTGTAATTCCGCCAACCTTTGTCATCGACGCACTTGGTGTCGCGCATTAAAAAGCTCGTATTCTTTAACCAAACACTGCCGACACTGCAAACTCGAAGCTCGTCAAGTATAAACAAGCTCGCGCGTCAGTCTATTTGGCCTCGAGGTAAACAGTGCCAGAGTAGCTTTAAAGCTCGCGCGCCCTCATAATAGTTGCGAGGATGATTTACGAATCGATTAAAAAGCTCCTCTCTCTCGCGCGCGCGATTCTCCCTGGCACTATTGTTTATGCCTGTGCACATATATATATATATATATATATATGTATAGTCGGCTACATCCACAAGAGTTGACGGCGCGCTTAAAGGAGAATTTCCGCGCGCACACCGCCGCGCCCCTATAAACCCATATACTTGCGGCTGTAAGCGTATAGCGAGCTGCTGCTGGCGAGCGGCGGCGCGCAAGTGTGTCGTTTTACGTAAGAGCCCCGAGAGTCGACGCCGACGCCGCTTCTCTCCTCCGTTTTTATGGGGTTTAAATACCCCCGTTTGTTGTGCGCACGCGTCTCTCTCTCTCTCTCTCTCTCTGTGTGTGTGTGTCTGCGTGTATATTCTCGAGCTCTTTAAAACGATCTACTCTTAATGGGACGCACGTGGCGTACGTGCGTTATCTGCACAGACTCGAGTGCCTCAACCAGTGGTAGAATGAATGAAAATCTTTGATTTTTCTCTCTCTCTTTCTCTCTCTCTCTCTCTCTCTTTCTCTTCTTTTGACTTTTGGATTGGCCGAGAGAGAAAAATGTTCGGCTTTGTACGGATTTTTACTGACTTGCGCAATCTCGCCGCCTCTTCTTTATGTGGAGCGCGCGCGCGGTGGTGCGATAGTAACGCGAACCGTCTGTTCGAATCGCGCGATAACGAATTCGATATTTGATATTTCAAAAATTCCGTACCGATTCAAACTGGAAAAAAAGGTACATAGGGAGGGAACAAAACGTAAGAGAGTACTCGAAAAATTTGACGTTTTATCGAGTTTGGTACTGCCATAAATTTTCCCGACGTATATACTTTGCATTTCATCGTTTCGTGGCGATCTCTCACAGAAAAAAAATGCAAAGCGACCTGCCGAAATTTCTTATTCACAGTTCCGACGACCGAGCGGAGAATATCGCGCGTGAAAGAATGTGTGGCTATGTGTGCGTGTGTGTGTGTCTGCATATAAGGGAGGAAAATAAGTGCGAGGGAACAGAAGCAGACGAGCAGTTGCGGCGTACCGCACACACACACACGTACACGCGTACACACGTACACACACACACACACACACACACACTTCGCGCAGCAGTGTATTAATGTTTTACAAATACTGAAATAGAAAAGCGGGGAATGGTGATTTATGAATGCGGTCTACTCGCGACAGTCGGTTTTCGGCTCGCTAGACGCGCCCCGCTACCAGAACCATACACGCGCCGCCGTATAGGCGTTCGCGTTGGTCTCGCATCCGGTATACAATATCTCTCGCTGGCTCTTTTGCCACCGCGATATCTTTCACACCTACGAATTGCGGGGCTTTCGCGCGCGTTTTGTAAAGCTCGGTGTTGTTCGCACACGCCGGGGGAATCAGAGGGTAGCGATGACGCGCTCGGGACTCGTCCGCGCCGTTGATTCGACCGATGATTAAATGCAAGCACCGCGGCTAAATATAACCGAGTTGCCCTCCCGAGCGCTTAATTAAATTTTCACCAAGAGTTCAGGAATTTATATTTGATTTCGCCGCTGCTCGACGAGTGTCTTTGTGCAAGCTCTAAAAGCTATCCAGCCACGCGAGAGCGAAGGAAAATGTGTTTAATTTAATGCCCGCCCATATAAACGGGAGACGAGGCGGATAACGCGCTAGATTGAAGATTATCCGCGTTCGACGTCGTTGAATTCATAAATAAAGTCTTTCTCGCCATTGAGTGTAGATGGGGATCCCGGGCAACGTTGTACACATACGTATGTACGTGAATTTAGCACCGCTGGAAACAGGCACGCCTTACACGTCGAATTCGATCATTTCTTCGGGCATCACGCGGGACCCCGTCCTCGGCTCGCCTGCGCAATTATTGATAATTCAACGATTGTAAAAAGAGCCCCGCTCTCGCGCCGATAGTCTTTTTATTGCCGAACGTTCTCGAAGCATATGCCATCACTTTTTTACCCCCTTACCAATCGAGCATCGGAATCATCTAATAAAAGAAAATAAGGAGAGAGAGAGAGAGAGAGAGAGAGAGTGAAGAGGGTAATATCTCTCCGGTTTTTGCAAATGTAGGTCAAAACCATCCAATTTCTCAGAAGAATTACTCGGCGCGTCAAGTAGAGAAAATAAATCCACACGACGACGACGACTAGGGACGTCAAATGGAAAAATCAAACGGAATTCGGCCTCTCTCTCTCTCTCTCTCTCTCTTTTCATCCGAATCGCTGGAACCTCGACCGGGTGTCGGAGAGCTGGGGGGGGGGGCGTGTCGATAAAAACCACGATTTCGCGGGACTGCAAACAGTGCAGCAGCGTCGAATTCCGTGCGCTCGGTGCCACGTCTCAATGAGATCCCCCGCTCGATCGGAAGATGCCAATAATTTCGCGCACCAGGAACCAGTGGCAGGCCAATACTTCCGAGACATTGGGCACAGTGTTTGTGTGCGGTGCAGTGCAGCACAGACCTGCCGGGTGAATCGAAAATTATCGATGTCGAGCACCGATATGATGGAATAGACTGTTATGACATACCGCGGCCTATCCTATATGTATATATACCTCTTCTATTCTGCACCGGGCAAGATCGAATTAATTCCTTTTGCTCGTGAATATTTCGTTGTTCTTGAGTGAGGCGATTATTTTTTTTTAATAGAAGCATATACATATTATACAAGCTTTTCGGGCGATAGATTTTCTATTATCTCGCGATATCGTACACAAAGCCCGCAGTACTTATCATCCAATCCAAAACTTGCTAAGTATTGCACTCGGTGAGATTAACAAGCGCGCAAAAGGGGATCGCTCGTCACACGAAAAACAGAGCAAATCTATCCTCGTCACTACGGACTCTTATTAGCGTGTAATCTCGGGCTCCGAAACACACAGAGAGAGAGAGAGAGATAGAGAGCCACTCTCACCTTCGTCGCATAATCCCCCGGGAATATTCGTTCTCTTTAGCAAACCCATGAGCATTTGCGCGCGCGCGATGTCAACGAAAATTTCTCCCTTCCCCCCTCCTCCACATGTACGACAGCAGCGTGCTAAAGTATGTATGTACGCGTCGTACGAGCGTATAACTAGCCAAACTTGTGCGCTCGCGCTCGCTATCGCTAATTCGGGCTAATGCAACTACGGGACGCGAAATTGCACGGCAATTCGACTCTCCGAATCCATACACACGCTCTCGCACTTTCTGACCTATATATATATATATATATAAACGACGCTGCTGCACGTGTGCGATCTCTCTCGGATGCACGTGTGTGAGATGTATGTATAGACACAAAAAGATGATTCCCGGCTCGGAGATAGCGGTCTAACAATGATCCGAAGTATACGGACAATGCCCAATTAGTGGACTGGGTGGGCGTAACCCTTTTTTCTCTTCTTCAATTTCTCCCCCCTCCTCTCTCTCTCTCTCTCTCTGTATCTATGTTAATCGCCCCCACATCGAATCTCTCTCTCTCTCTAGCCCTTTCGCAACGTATAAATATCGCTTTTCGATGATTAGCGGTCTTTGAATGGAGCTGCGAGCGCAGCGCGAATCGCGTGTATCATGCGGACGGAATGTCTGCGTGTATATTATACGTGTGTCTGTGTCTGCATAGACGTACGTGAGTCTATGGATATAGGATAGAGATGAAGAGACAATGCGTGTGCGCGCGAGGTTGGGAAAGAAAAAGAGAGCCGGCAAAGAGGGAGAGAAGGAGAAATGATGGGAATATGATGCAGATATATGTCAGTTGTTAGAGGAGTCTTATTATGTGCCAGTCTGGCGGGGATTCCTTTTTTCATCTTTTTCGAATTCTTTGGAAATGATTGATCTCGGTAACGAGCTCACGGCGCTTGTTGTGCGCCGTAGTGGCTTTGAAGTAGAATATCGATCCGCAGTGGATTCTCTGTTTCGTAATAAAATATTAGACTTTACAGAGTCAATTCGAGTCTTTAGAAAATGCATGATAGAGTGACGTTTTCCTTTAATTAATTCAGATTGTTTAAGCGTTTTTGTAAATATATCGTTCGCTTTGAAATTAATGTATATAAAAATGCAATCGATCTTACTAATCATGCACCCTCACAAAAATATAGCCCAATAATCCGATTGGCAAAATACCTCGTTCTCAAAGTATTTATTAAACATAAGGATTTGCGTTAGCTACACGTATCAAGGCGTCTAAGGGGATCAGGTGCACGCGTCCAAGAAACGCCTGATAAAATAGCTCGCGAACTAACTGAAACTCATCGAAGGGTAAAATGTTTTGTACTGCTGGGTCAGCAACGCGGCCGGGAGTTACTAGTCGGATCAATAAGTAAGCTATATTCCAGCAACAAAAACTTGTATTAACCTGTCAAATTTCTCACTCCGCTACATAAGTCCGCGTCAAGTCTGCAGTGTACACGGGCAGAAACTTTTTATCGGGTACCGGGCGCAAGAGGAAATTTCTTGCGGATTACTGTACCTGCAGACTTCCATGACGCACACTACGTTAAGATGGCATTGAATGGCTGTACGAACTCAATGATGCAACGTGGCACAGATATAGGAGATTGTCATTTTTACTGCAATACGCACTGCGATATAGAAGAGATGCTGAGATAATGTTAACTTTTTTTCGTCGCTTCATAGCTCCGAGTAATTTAACCAAGCGAATATATTTCCTCTAGCTGCCATTAGTTCTGGCGTAATGCACATTCATTTACTTTGCCAATAAGATTATACTTTTCTGAGGTAATCTTTTTCTCTCGCGTAGTGCTCCTACATTTACGCTCCTATCCTCATACTCATTTAATTATCATCATCCAGCCAGCTTTTCCTCAACGAGAAGTTTATTTATTAAAAGTTCATCACGTATTTTTTGACAATCGTATAATACTGTCGCGTATTACGGGGGAATCTAATTTCCTGTAAGCCCCGTGAGAAAAGATCCAATTTCCTGATTCTCGACACACGCGCGCGTACAATAGCTTTTGCGCGCACAACAAAAAAAATTCGTCGAATAAAAAATATTTAAAAAAAAAACGGGGCAGAGTTACACGCGATGCCGAGGATATCGAGAGAAGTTTTATATATTCGTGACGGTGCCCCGATGCAGTTCGAAAATAGAATATATGCATTTGTACAATAAGATGCTTTTCTATGGATGCGCTCCGGTGCAGCTCCTGGAAAAAATATGGTATTCTTTCAGCGGTAGGAGAGGAGAATGTGACTATATGTGTATATGGTTGGGAATACACACAGTCTCTTGTGTGAAAAATGACGTGACGTTTACGACGGACCAAAAATAATTTCAGTGGCCGCCGCCTTTTTAATAAGCAATACAGCGGAAAAGAGGTGAGGAGGGGCAGAGGAAGAAAACTTTATTAACTCGAGCTGGAACCGGGGGGGCTATTTTAATCCCACTACTAATGGTTCACTGAAACGCGTTTGATTTATCGCTTTTCTTTCATTTTTTTTTTTTTGTCGTTCCTGGTTCGGCCTCCGAGGCTGTTCCTGTGCTGCAGCCGGGCACTTAGCGTAAAAGGACATGATAAATAGGATTATTTGTAAGATAAAGAAACTAATGAATACATGAGGCAGTCGTTTAGTCTTTTTTTCTTGTTATACGATTCAGGTCTGAATTTTTTACAATGAATTGCGTGACTACATTTTCTCGAAGTTTTTCCCCTCGAAAGAACATTTCGAGCCGTGGTGCTAGAATATATATAGGAGCCGCAAGAATTAAACCGAGTTACAGCCATTCAGACGTAGCATTTCACGTTTAACGGCACGTAAGACCGAAGATGAAACACTCGTGAAGTATCTCTTATAGCTGAATTCGTAAAACTTAATTTTCTTCTTTTTTTTCTTTTTTTTTTTAGAGAGTGGAAATTGGGTTTATACCACCGCTCTGCGAACGCAGAATTTAAAAATACTTTCTGTAGAAACTGCGGATATATATTAAAACAAACATTTCAAACCAGATAAAAGAGTTTGCCTTTTTGACGGCGACTCGCCAAAAGGTTTCACAATTAGTGCGCGACAAGTTCTTTTGTCTCTTGCAAAAAAAGAGGTTGCCGGGGGGATAAGATTGTCCAAAGAACGGCTTATTTTGACGAGCAAAAGATTTTTCCAGCGTGCAACTGAATATCGCAATAGCCTACTAGCGTGTAAAATGTATTACGCGATAAAATAACTGTAAAAGAGCCGGACGGACGAAAACAATGCATCCGAGATATATATATATATATATATAAAGTCGGCTGGGGAATAGAGATAATGAAACAAAGGTAAATAACGGGAGAGAGAAATTCATTTTATTAGAAGAAAGGTGAAGAGAGAGAGAGAGAGAGAGAAAGTCTCTGCAGCGCAATTCAGACGGGCAAAAGCAGCGTGGTGACAAAGATATAGGTGGACAGCGCGGGAGAAATTTATTTTATTACGCAGTGCGCGCTGAGAGGAGAAAAAGGACCGTCGTAAGGAGTATTTATAAGGTGCGCGAGTAAAAATGCCTTATGTAAATTAGCGAGTGCGTGGAGGAAGAGAGAGAAGTATTCAATCGGCGAGCAAGAGGAGAAAGGCGATCGATGCCATATGGGATTACGGAAATATTAGCGAAACTGATTGACTGCGCCGCGCGGACGCGCCAAGTTTCTTTACAAGCCCGAGTGTCAGCGGTAATTGTTAATCTCTGCGCGGAGAGAAAGAGAGAAAGAGAGAGAAAAAAAGTTGCATCGATCGTAAAGTTTTATTGCGAGTTGCTTGCTTTGCACGTATCAATTTTGACTATAGTCGGCGCCGTATAATTCATTGATGGTACATTATAGGCTTTCAACGCTGCGGCTGCGGCGGTCAAACAAAACAGTCTAATAAATCATTGTCGCCCGATTCCAGCTCGGCCTTTAATTCCCAGGCGTAAAATTCCAGGCGCAATAAAAGAGAGACAATGCACCAGTGCACCAGAGCAGCGGCACCAGCCGCTCGAATTCACTTATAGCTAATTCTCGCGGGCCGTAAAAATTACTGGCTGACTTTAACCCAGTAAAAATAGGTATATATACACCGGTTTAACTGTATAGTGTTCCTCATTCAAATGCGCGAGTTAAGTGCAAGGTTTTGTGTGCGATTCGGCCGAGAAGAAAATGGTTATATAGGCGTGCGTACGGCGCCGGGGTTAATACGCGATAGACGTCGAAATTTCACACTCGACGGGAGAAGATTTCAATCTTCGAAAAAAGCCCAAGTTCCACGGCGACTGTTTGTCGTCTTTCCCTCTTTTTTTTTTCCAAGAAATGAAATATAATACCCAAGAATTCATAGTCTCGCCTCGCGCCTGACAAACGCACGTACACCACGTAACACCCGCATATATTCCCCTATATGCTGTACGACGCATTCGATCCCAGACTGAAAAATTCCTCGTCTCGCGCATCCTCCTCCCTACCTCCTGCCCCTCCCCCCTGTCTTTATATTGTGCGAAACCAGCGTAGTAAGAGAAAAATATCTTTTCATTCAAGCGCGCGGAAAGAGCAAGCGAGCAAAAGGTATAGGTTGGGAGTGAAAGAGCAGAAGAAGTAGACGAAGAAGGAGAGAGAGAGAGAGAAAGAGAAAAGACAGCGAAGGAGAAGCGATGATCAAAAATGCATGAGAGCAAGCGCGAAGCTAGATTGCAATATGGCCATGGTCGAGTAAATATCACCACGGGGATAAAAAAGAAAAGTGTGTGGGTCCTCCGTTGCAATCACGATTTTATCAAAAATTGTAATTTTCGTATTCCGGCGTGTGGTGATGCCGATATTTTTTCGCGAATATGGCGTTGATAGATTAAAATTCTCTTGGTACGTACTTAAACTATCTGTAAAAATTATAAATAATTGCCTTGAAGATTAACTATTTTTACCATAGGTTCGCTGCTTGGGGTAAACATAATATAATCCACAAATTTCACATGGCATTAACGCGATGAAATTTGCAATTTAATAGGAAAATTTACAAGATCATAATGGAAAATTGATCAATCCACTTATAATCAAACTATGACCAAAGATCTCTTGATCTCACCTAGTTAGATTGTTACTAAATATAAAAGGCTAATAGGAAATCACTATATAATCGTGGGTATTAATTAAAAGCCACATAGTCGCATGATTTCCTTAACGCCAATTACAAGGCTGCAGGATATTCTAATGCTCGTCGGAGCGGCTCGATCTAATTGCTATTTTGTTCGTATAAAGCACAATAAACGCCATCGTAACCTCTTTTGCTATGACAAGCATTAATTGGGACAAGCCATTCTTCCCCAATGACGCAGATACGGGCAAAAGTCGAGCCTCGCGTAAATACGTATACATCATACATATACGTACACAGGGAACGAGGCATTTACGCGCACGCACACGGACACACTCGCATCTCTCTCCGGCGAAGAATCTCGCGAAGCTCGCGTGGGCGCTGATTGGGTATTATCCGTGATTTTGCCAGAGAGAGAGAGAGAGAGAGAGTATGCGCGCATGCGAACCCGGCGACACGAAAATTACGATAACGAGAACAACGACGTATCGGCTATCGGTTTTGCTCGCGCGAGCGAACCAACCCCCCCTCTCTCTCTCTCTCACACACACACACACACACACAGCTATTATACCAGCCTCTCCCTCTCTCTCTCTCTCTCACTCGGTACGCCCGAAGCTCGTTTACTCGTTAAAGAGATCTTCATTGCCTCCGCACGGAGGCGCACAGCTTTTTCGTTATACGGCCCCGCTCTCGCGCACGCCGACTTTATATAGCTCGGACAAATGCGGCTTTTATGATTTTATAAGATTTTTAGTAGCGAGCGCGTTTATGTGTGTGTGCGCGCGCGCGCCGTGATGCTGGTGGGGGGCATTACGAGCTTTTTGCTTTAACGACGCGGCGCTTTTTACGATTCCGGCCCGTGGAGAGACTGAGAGAGAGAGGGAGAAGTGCCGAGAGAAGCTGTCTTTAATGAACTGCGGCGAATGTTTACTAATTTAATTGCCCTCGCGGGGTAATTGTTTGATTGGAATAGCTGCGCAGTCCGAGTGATTTTTCTTCTTTCTCTCGCTCTCTACTCTCTCCCTCTCACTTTTGTACCGATGAAAAATTCAATTCTTCACGAGTTGAATCGGGCGTCGAGACTGGCTTTATTTATGGACACACCGGCGCTATAAGATATAGAAAGCTATATGCAGCAGCATTTTCATGCTAATGCTTGTTCTCTTGCGCTCGGAGAGAAGTGGGATAATTAATTTTAATGAACAACTTTATCGGGAGGAGGAGGTATATATTCGTTTCGCCGAGGCTCGTGTATATACGCACTTTGTGCTTATCTGCGCAGCGAATGATGCGTAAAAACGTGCTCCTTCAATGAGATGCAGCCATCTAAATATCGTCGATGATCGTTGGCGGAACTGCTTATTTTAATCGGAGAAATAGAAGTTCTCGCAGGTCTTCTCTTTATTGCCCTGGATAAATTGTGTTGCAGTTATGATAAACTTTGCGAATCTAATTGATTCGTTTAAATGTGTTTTGCGCGTAGCGCATAATCAACTTTCGTTCGTCGAGACTTCTGACTGTAAATAAAATAGTCTGTGGTACGAAACTTTTACAATTGCCGCCTAGAATTGGACTCCAGTTTCTTCTTACTCGTGAATTTGTATTATGATAATTCATGCATGCCGAAAATATTAAATATTATAACATCGTTGACCTGCACCATAGATAAAAGTTTCTACACCAATAGAATTTGTCCCGCAAAATAATCGTTTAGTAAAAATTGGTACAGCGGTGCATTCTTAAATCATGCAACGAAAGCAGCAACCCTACTCATAGGAATGCGCATATAGTTCAACGCTTATCAAAGTTTATCTAGATATACAATCCCGCGCAACGATGATCATCATCGGACATGTATCATAAACTATATATATATCCGATAACCATCTTAATTCCTTTTCTATATTAAAGGCATTATAAACGAGAGAAGAAAAACAAAGGAGTATAAACTGATCGATGGGGAAATAAATTGATGCACCTCGACGAGGCATTAAAAGTTACATTCCATCATAATTCAGGTGTCCCATCCATCAAAAAGTCTCGAATTCACTTGCGTCACGAGACCGCGCGGTAAGGTCAGATCTCGAAAGATAATATCTTAAAACGGTATTAACTAAGAGGCGCGCGCCTGCCCGCACCTCGGCCCGCACTCTCACTTTGTAGCAGCAGCAGCAGCAGCAGCAGCACATATCGAAATCTTCGTGACTTAATACTTAACGAATCCGTATACACCATGCATAAAGAGCCTGTAGTACTGATATAACGAGCTATCCGACTCCTAATTGCGTAATTTTACAATATCTCGTGTTCCCCTAACCATTGTTGTTTTAATCGCCAGAAGATGACTACAAGTTGTTTTGGCCTCGCGCGCTCTGAGAAGAACTTTGGTGAAAGGTGCACACACACACACACACACACATACGCACACAAACACACATACGGATACAAGCACGCATAAGTCGTGAGTTTCTGTAGGTAAATGATTTCCGTTGACACGACGGCGTTGTTTTTTCTTCCTCCGGCCCGGGAGCGATATTATTTTAGGTCTCAACGATAATACCGTAGGAGAATAAGAAAAAAACTTCTCCCGCCGTTCCGCCGAAAGCCGCCGCGTTTGACGGATAACTACGAATCACTTTTGACATAATGGCCGCGGCGTGTGTCAAATAACAACGAGAAAAAAAGCTTGGAGCAGCCTCTTCTGGATATACTTAAACTCGGTGTATATTTTTAAAGTTGTATATATTTGCGTTTGCTTTGGGCGCTCCAGGCCTCGAGGTATATCTATATCGGGAGTTTTTTTTCTTTTTTTGTTCAAATATTTGCCAGACACAAATATTTCGATATCGGTAAAAAAGGAAATGCAAAATTTACGAATCGAATGATACTTTGATGGCTCGGACAGATATAAATTGATTGAGCTACGCGGATATCTGTATATGTTGGTCACGGTTTTCGATGCGTGGACGTCGCGATGGCTCAAATGAAATTGCGTATGTAGGCACAAAAGGATGGGAGAAGATTTTTTTTTATCCGTTCCGGGGACTTTTTATTTCTCCTTTTTTATGAAACATATTGGCAAATGTATGCTAGAGTTTATATGGAATCGTAAAAGGAGCCTATAAAAAAAGCCTACGTATGAAAAGTAATTTATCGCGGGGGCTTTACCAAAATTATAGCGATCCCGGCCGTTATTATGTTCTTGTTACAATTTTTGACTTTCACTGTTATATTATCGATACCGAAATCTGTTAAAGTTCTAGTTTTACAGAACAAATTAGCTGTTGATTTAATTTAGCTGCGAAAAACCTCATTTTTCTGTTTTGTTTTTTTTTTTTTTTTTATTATTATTTCGATATTAAATTATTCAACATATTACGAGAAAATTAACGTTCGGTTAAATAACCATAAACTGAATGGACTAATAGTCGGGGGATTAATTTAACAGCTTCACCAGATGGTAATTGTTCGCGTTTATTCTGTAAATAAACTGTACTTTACTCGGATTTCGTAAAAAAATGGACGAAAAATAAATTTTATATGGTGCCATTAAAAATTCACTAGGTCAAAATTTTATCGAGCAATTCAAGAAGTGAAATCAATTTCGCGCACACGCCGACCATTTCGCACAGGTGACACACATTGAAAAATAAAGGCTTGATATATAAAACAAATATCTGTTGAAAGTACGACTTTCACTGTATATTTATCCGAACACTGTATAATAGCCCGTAAGTTCTCTGTTAAGACGATGATTTTCATTAGAACACACGAGTGGATAGAAGTTCTATAGCCATAAACATACACTTAAAGAATGGTAACGAGCAGCCAAAAACGGCCATCGGAACTTAATTTCTCGTTAATTGGGTCCCGTAAAAAATCTTAAACGAAGTATTAAATTTCGGCTGCAGGCATTGCTCCACGCTGCAGAGGATTCTAAAATTACATAGGTTATTCATTTCGGAAAAGAAAACGTCTAGACGCTCATTGCAGTTCTCCCACCGCTATATAATCTTATCCGCTTCCCAATTAAAGAGCTTTACTACCCCCTTCAAAAACACCTCGCTTTCTAGGAAACCCATTTCTTCTAAATTATCGTACGAAGACGTTACATCTCAAAACGACGATCGTATCACGTCTGCACAAACGGTATAACGCACATAAAAATCGCAGGAAACACAAGCTCGAAGTCTATCCTCGATCTTCTATACTATGTTTCAAAGCTTTCAATTCACCAGCAAGAGCAATAGTCGGAGCGCAACTCGGCAGCGGCGTATCCTCCTCCTCTTCCTCCTCCTCTACCCGCATCTCGCCATATCTCACTCGAAGGCTCGCGGAGCATCTTGGCGCGCGCTCGGCGGCCCGCCGCCCTTTAACGTTCCTAATTATTATTAGCTTATCGTTAAAACTTGGCCGATAAAACGCCCGCCGAGCTACGGCTGCATTGCGCCCCTGCCGCGCGCCACCAAAGTACATAAATTACGAAAATTCAGCTCGTAAACATACGCTTAAATATCCGCGCTCGCGCGCACACGCGTGTATATACTTACCTGTTCCTCTCTCTCTTTCTCTCTCTCTCTCTCTCGCTTGCGCGTACATATAACGAGCGGCAAAAATGGCCTCATCGAAAGGTTGAAAATCGCCGTAATTGGCGGTGGGGCCGAGTCGTTTTAAAGCGTGCGGAAAAAGCGAGCATTAAAATTGGCGCTCGCCACAGGAAGTGCGTTACGCGCGCCTCTGCAGCTCTTTCTCCTCCGCGCGCGCGCGCATATAATATGTAAGACGTCAATGCCTGAATTGTGCATCCTCTCTTGCGCTTTTGTACATATGTGCGGGCGTATTATGTGTGCACACGCGCGGGCGCGCATATATAAGGGATCTCGAGAAATTTACTCGACGAGAGAGAGAGAGAGAGAGAGAGAGAGAGAGAAAGAGCGCAGGAGAGAGGAAAATGAGTCCCGGCTGCAGTTCGCTCTCGCGCATGATTTGTGGCGCGTTGGTTTTGCTGAAGTTTTGCCGTGTATGCGTGTGTATACGCGGCTCGTTGGGTGTATATGAATATATCGGTTGGCCTCGAACGATGTATAGCTGTATATATACATGGCGAGTACACGGTTTGCGTCTTACTTAACTTTGCGCCAGGTATTTTATATATGTACCGCCTCGCCTTTTCGCCTTCGATCCTTCTTCCTTCTTATTCTTCATTTTTCACTCTTTCTCTCTCTCTCTCTCTCTCTCTCTCGCCCTGCTCGTGCGATGATAAGAATCTGGATAATTTTACACGCGAAATGGGTGATTTATTTAAGAGGAAATGCTGCTCGAAAAATGTACAAGCCCGTTTTTTTTCTGTTTCCCTCGTATAATTATAGCGAAACTTAAACGAACTTCCCTCTCCCGCTCAGCTAAAACAATAATTAAGGATGCTGAGTAAATTAACCGCGCCACTCGGTTAAAATTCTTAATTAATTATATTCTCGATAATTACCATTGCATCGTGTAAATCAGCTCCAGACACGCGCGTATATCCGTTATAATGTAATAACTTTAATCCTTTATAATTAAAATTCGACGCTCATTACAAACGAGTATATATAACACACGTTCAATATTATTGTTTATCCAATCAACGGCCGCGATAGGGAATGTATAGACGCAAACAAAATTACGCTTCATCCGCAGTTCCGAGCTCGGCTATACATAAGCTCCGAAATGCCAAAAGAGCAATCAAAACGACCCGGTCAAGTTCCCTGTATACCTCGTAAAAAGGCAATTCGCTAACCCAGCCAAGGAACATTGTTCCCGACTCTCTTTCTCTCTCTCTCTCTCACCCTCCGCACGCGTCAGCCTTACAAATTCCCTCCCACTCAATGTATCCTGTATATCCTCTTGTTCTCCCGGCATTTTTTCCGTCCTCCGGGAAAGGCGACGGGAGCAGCGGCAGGCGCAGTAAATTACGACGCGGACCGCGCCGCGCAAGAGGCTTAAGGCCGGAAGGAACCGTAACTGCCAGGGACTTAAACCTCCGTACTTTCCCCCCCCTCGATGTGATTAGATTTTCCTCCTTGGCGTGCGACTACGACGACGACGACGACGACGTTGTCTTGTGTACACGCGGCAGTATATATCTCCTCTATCTCTCTCTCTCTCTCTCTTGCTGTTTTGAGGGGCGCGCTTTCGCTTGATTTGTACTCGCTGTGTTCTGTGTCGAATTAATCGCTTAATGGATTTTAGATCGATTCTAGATCGAAAATACCATTGCTGGTGCTGTAGAGGTGTACGATACTTGAGTGAAATTTCGTCTTGAAATACGGATTGTTTTAAAGCAATTTAAGTACATTTAGTTCGTTGCAACTACACATTTTTCTTTTTCGTGAAATTCGAAGGCTTGATTTGCGATATTTAAGGTCTTGAACAAACTTGAATAAGATCCGAAAGAATCGCAGCGTTAAACATATTTGCACACATTTCGCACGTAATTAGAATCATCTTGACGTAGAACAGTCAATGTACACGCGCTTATATAGGTGCTACTGGTGGCTGCAAGTCGATAAAAAGAGTATAAAGCGAGAGGCTGTAGTATGAGGCAATTTCAGCCTCATAGAGCATAGCTTAATCGCGCGCGCGCGCACTAACGAAATTGAGAAAGGCAAAATGAGTTTAAAGCCGACGGGGTATCTCAACGTCGCTGCTCCGCACCCGAAGAAGCCGCTTGTGTCGTCCCTCTCATTTTTATTAATACTGCGCGCAGGTAGTCCAATAAAGAAGAAAGACGAGGTAGGAGGAGATTGAGAGCTGCTACTGCTGCAGGAGTTGCGAGTGGGAGGGGATGGTATAGAGGAAAATAAAAGGAGAGAGGCTCGTTGTCAAATCGCTCAGTCGTGCACAGGCGCTCGACATTTGCATGTGGAAAAAATAAAGGTGGCGAGAAAATTTAGCCCTGTCACGTCGCGCGCTCCGCTTTATAAGCGCACTGCCAACGTTTCACCGTAACGCTTTAAATCAATAAGCCGTATTACATATGAACGGATTTCTCCCTCTCTCTCTCTCTCTCTCTCTCTCTGTCTCTCTCTTTCATTTGCACGCGCGTAAGCGAGCGTATACGTAGTATGCGAAAGGGTTGAGGATGCATTATTTTGCTATGCTAATGCCGGGGCTCTTTTGTTGGCCGTCTGCTTGGCGGACAGGCGAGGGCCTTGTTTGAAAAGCGCGCGCGCCCGCGCCTCCATATGCGCGTACTTATGTACGCTTCGATAATGCGAGAGAGAGAGAGAGAGAGAGTGAATGAGTGAGCTGCCGTCATGCAAAAATTACCCAGTGTATATGTGGCTATATACGCATATACATGTATATATATATTTGCGGGTCGGAGAGCAATGCCGTCCGTCAGGACTATAATCCATGCTATATGCGGGAGAAGAATCGCTTTTCGCATGCGTATTATGTGTGTGTGTGTGTGTGTGTGCGTGTATGCGCTCGGTAAGAGCGATAGGCATTGTGCGCGTTAAACGCTTTTTTTTTCTCTTTCCTTATGTTTGATTTTTCTTCTTTTCCTTTCTTCTTTTTTTAATATGTGGATTGCAAGTGACAGCCTGAGTAATGTTGGTCCTTTTTTTTCTGTTTCAGGTGAGTTGAAGGAGCTTTTGCTTTTCTAAGTGGACGGTACTTGACTTGGCGCTTTGACCGAGTAGGTTTGTAAGTGACAAACATTCATCGGTTTCCGTTTTTTTTTTTGTTCTTCGATACGATATAATATTTTTATACGTTTTATGTATCACGAGACTAATTTATGTAGTTTTGGAATTCAGTAATGCGGTGTTTATAAATTCTAAGTATTTTAATTTGTATATTAGAACAGGAAACATTTTATAGGGGTGCATCAAGCTTAAATTATTTAATAAATTTTGGTTCGATAATGAAAGATTTTATTAAAAAAGTTTGTAAAAAGTACATCATATTAATATAGATATTATGAAAATTAACGTTTACTCTATGAAGTCGGATTTTAAAATAATTAAATTAATTTACTGCGTAAAAGTAGGGTTACAAAATACTTGAATTAAAATATAAACAGATCTTGAAATATTATTGTAAAAACGCACACCCCTTTTTCGAATTTGAATTATTTGATCAAGACCAGTCACCATTAACATTACACATATTGCCATACCTGCAGCAGATAAAACAAGACTCTAAAACTTATTTACCGCTGACTCTTTTTCCAAGCACACACTCATAGCGAGATAAAAAACGTTGAGTCCCAACAAAACAAGTGATCGTTGCTATAAATTCGCAACATAAGTTCATAAATATCATATGCATTACGCACATTGCTATCCCTTTAAAACCCCGCGCGTTATGTTTTTTTTTTCCTTTTCGCTCGTATCTTGTAAATAAAGATACACTCATACAGCAAATAACACACTCGTACACGGCAGACATTTTATTCGCGCGCTTGCAATATCCGCTTTTATCTAACAGTAAACTTATGCTTTTAAACCGTTTTTCTGCCTCCAACTGCAGGGGCCACTGACGGCGATGCCGCCGTAGCTGCGCGCGATATCAAACCGACATTTTTATTTCTTCGATTTCTTCTCCTCCGCTTACCCCTCCTGGTTATATATACTCCTCCCGCCCCTCGAAAAAAAAATGAGAACGCAAACTGTCAAAATAATAATAAAAAAAAAGCGTATATAAAGCCTCGGCGAGTATGAGAGAAAGAGTGTATAAAGCTGATCCACTCGAGGCTCGGCAGTGTGGCGATTTATCGAAAGTGCAGGAGTAGCGAGTAATCCGCTTGACAACGAGTCCCTCGGCCCATGAGTCATTCCGTGCCAAAGTCAACAATTTAAAATCCTTCAGACCTCGTTAAATAATTGGAATTGTGCACGATTGAACGGGAAATCGATATAAGCGCTTGCTCAAATAGCTACTTCCGAATATAGGGCTGAAAATGAGATTTCGCAAAAATGCATGATTCATATATATATATATATATATTGTGCAAAGTGATTTGCGTGTATAGCAGAAAATCCATCAATTTATCGGAAAATTAATATTTTTCAATATACAAATTTTAATGGCACACGCTCGTTACACATAAATTAGCTGTCGATCGCTCGATGAATACTTATTTATTTAATTAAAAATAAAGATGGAAACAAATTAAACTTTAATGGATGAAAATTCAAAAATTTGACAGACGGATATTTTATAATTACTTTTAAAGTTTTGCGAATGCCTAATTATTCACAAACAAGAACTGCATGAATACAGATTTTAAATATTATATACAGATCGCGTGGATCAAAGTGTAAAAGTCCGAAGCAATAGCGACTGAAACTTTTGATCGAGCGTAGAATGCCCCGTATACATACACAAAGAAATACTCGCCAGGTGAGTTCGAAAATCCGGTCTGCGATTTTTCCTTGAGGAGCGAGAAGTATGCGCGCCGATTTCGATTGAAGATGAGCTTTGTGCGTGCTATAAGAAAGTGTAAGAGAGTGAGAGAGCGAGAGATAGAGAAAGAGAGAGAGCGAGAGAGAGAAAAGGAAAAAAGATTTGTCGGTAGTTATTCAGCGGCCTCGAGCTCGTTTTTCAAAAACAATTTCATCCTGTAAATTATGCTCCGCGTGCGTATTTGTAACGCGAGGCGCAATAAAACTTCCACTTTTATATTATACCAACGTACGCGGGCTTTCTACTTAATTAAAATACGCAGAAAATGCCGTTCAACGTGTCTCTCCTTTCAATCCTCTTTTCTTATTGGTTCTTCTTCTTTTTTTTTTTTTAAAAACATTTTCATATGTGCGTACGGTTCTCTCTTTTGTTTTTCGTCACGTCGAGAGAGCAATAATGTATAACGAGTACAGGAGATTTGTCAAAACCAAGTGTTTGTTTGCTGTGCCTCCCGGATGGAAATGTTTTTTCAAGTGTGGCGTGTATCGTAAATTCTGCTTCCCTCGACAGGCGAGGCAACAGTTTTTTTTTAAGCTTGGAATTGATTATTACGCGAACGGGTCAATTATAAAACAAACAGAAGCCTTAACGCCATGTATTAAGAAACGCTACTTATCATAAAGTCCATTTATTCATTACGTAATACAAGCTTATTAAAATTCCTTTATTAACGATTAAAGCATATATTTGTGCCAACGAACTCGTAGGATTTCATTAAAGAGAACGCCATTAAAATCCTGTATCAATGTCACGAGAAAGAAACTTGCGTGAAGAAATTCACGATTGGCGCGTTGCAATAGTTTATTCATACGGTGACGTTAATAGCCTAGGCCGGATAAATTCTTACGTTGTTCGTTTCAATTAATTCCATATATATGCCATAAAAGAATTTTCCCTCTTTTTCCTGCTGAGCGTCTACTGTGCGTACAGTGTATGTACTTTTCACCCCTCACATAAATTCACCCTTAATAAACCCCAAGAACCCCCCCAGAGCAGCAACTGTCGAACGACTATGGGAGTGTAATATTTCTTTAAAAAATCGATCTCACAAAACGGAATTCCACGACGACGCTATCGCGTATTCCCATCGCATTTTTTCCACTCGCACGTCTACGTTTGTATCTCTCTCTGTGTGTGTGTGTGTCTGCGTGCGTCTGTCCGAGCCGCAGGAACTTTTCACGGGAATCATCTAATAAGCATTCGAACTGTTTTTTTTCCTCTCCTTCACATTTTTTAACGTCCTGAAATGAATTAAATTAGTGTCAGGTTTCGTTACATATTTTATGGCCGAATTTTCGGTGCTTTGCTTAACTAAAGGCATTATATTAATAAAGTTTGCGTTTTTGGTCTTTATTTTTTAACGTCTCGTTGCACATCATATTACGAAGGAAATAGCTGGAATTGATTATTGTTGTTATTTTTACTTTTTTTAAATTCTGAATTTTGAATTTTATACAAATAAAGTAAAGTAAAATTTCATTTGTTTTATACCTGTATAAAATCTAAAAAAAATTTAATTAGTTATATAGTCGAGTTATTTTTCATAATGTTTTTATTATATAATATTTAATATTTGCATGTAAATTTAAAATTTTTTATTAAGCATAAAATAAAATTTTAATATTCCCTTAATACCAGAATTATCCTCATTTAAGTAATGCAGAAAAAGTTACAGAGATTTTGCCAAAATAATCTACAGCTGCATCAGAAATCGCACGAAACGTGAAATTTCCGATTTTCTAAAATGGTTTCTTGCATTCGGGGGTCTCAATTTCAAAGATGTACAGAATAAATATAACTCAGCAATATTTCGTTGAAGTATGCTTCAAGGATCTTTTTCTTGAAAAATACATATACATATAAAATCACTCTGCGACAAGGAATTTTCATTTTATCCACGGAGATGCAATATTATAAAATATTTCTGGAGCCTGCATTAGACTTGTTATGTCCACAACGTCCTGCACAGTGGGACAGCGAAATACAGCGAATACTTCAATTTGAAATAAGCACTCGTGTGCACAACTTTTTGAAATTACTTTTTATGGGGAAGGGAAAAAAAAGCCACCGTAGTCCCAGAATAATTGAACGAAAGGTCTTTCGAACATGAGAGTCCCGAGTCCTGGTCGTCGACAAGTCAGTAAAAAAGACAGCCCTAGCACATATACGCGGGGTATCACGTGTCGCCTCCTAAAGTTCGCGCTCTCGCATAAAAAAAGGGAAACTTTTTGGCGAACCCAATCCGCGCAGCACCAAATAACCACGGCTACCAGTACCTAAAAGTCAGAAGTCAAGAGAAGAAAAAAGCGAAAGCCCCTCACACACTCGGCATAAAACGACTCTCGCGCGGCGGAATTATCGTCACGCGATAATTAAAAAAGCGTTATGGCCCTCTCTTTTTCTCTCGCGCCTTTTTTCCTCTCTCTCTCTCTCTCCCTGCCTTCACCCAGCTCCCAAGAGAGAGAGAGAGAGAGAGAGAGAGAGAGCGAATGGCATTGTTATACGCTGGTCAGTCGTAAATATCGATTCCCCGCGGTGCTTCGGGCTCTCTATCTAGACTTGAAATAAAAAAAGGCCAACATCAGCATTTCCTACTTTCTAGATCTCTAACAGTTGAAAATTCGTTGACTACTCTGAGAAAAGTCGCTTATGAATGGAACTCGGTAAATAAAAGAGGATCTAAAATTAAAATATAAAACGGTATATACTCGACAATTCGAAGTAAAAAATTATTCATCAATCTACAGATAATTGAACTAGTTTCTAATTTCGCAGTGAGTATCGTTAAAACCAAAATCCAACCATATTATTATCATCGGAATAACCCATTTAAAGCTTGCGCGCGCGAGAAGAATAAAAAAGTACGACGCGCGACTTTATATATTCATACAAAATAAATTAAGCGTGCAAATTTAACGATTCGAGAGATGCGCACCGAGAACCGGAACAATAGGCATTACCGCGGCCATTAAAAAAACGGTCTACACGTACCGAGAACAAACACAAAGAGCGCCTGCCGCGTGAGAGAGAGAGAGAGAGAGAGAGAGAAGAGAGCAAACGTGAACGCGCGTGCCTAACCGAGATGAAAATCCGCGGCATACAGAAAAAAATATGTATACATCGCGCGAGCGAACGAAAGCGAGCGCGTCTCACGTTTGATTCATCAAGCGCGAAGAAGCCCTACTATATACCTTGGCCATTTCAAAATTAGAAAGTAACACCTATGTATACGAAAAATAAAAAGAGTCGTGGGCACGCGCGCGTACGCTAGAAAAGCAAGATGTAGACTCCCGAGGTATATAATGTAGAGGAAGTGTCGTGCAGCAGCAGCAGCGGCAGCAGCGGCTCTATACACCGCGAAGCCCTGCATCGGCGCGCTAGCGAATCCCCGAGTCTCGGTAAAGCGAGGGGAGAAATTAAAGGAGAGGCCTTAATCCCTGCAACGTGTGCGTGTCTCGCCGCTCCATGTGTGGGTGCATATATAGCCACCCTTTTGCTCCCTTGCACGCAGCTCTGCTTTTGCTCTCTCTCTCTCTCGATCTCATTGTTCGGCTGTAATCTCGCATATACTCGTCGTATTGTGGCTTGGGCTGAATAAATCATTCCGAGCAGCAACGTGTCGAGTGGGAGTGTGTGTATGTTTCTTATTAGGTCATATTATTCTTGTTTTCTGCGCTGCTGCGCTTTTTCACGCTTTCGGGATTGCCCGAGCTGTGCTGTGCCGCGAGTTTCAACGAAATCCCAGGCTTTTTACGGAATTTTCAGTAGCCGCGTCGCGCACTTGAAATTTTTACTCTCTTCAAAGCGTATTTCCAGTGAATCATATATCGAGATCTAATGGTGTAGATTTTCTATAATGGATGGCTAGATAATACAGTTGCATAATACGGTTCAGTTTTGGTATCGGGAGAAACTCCATACTCTATACCGCATCAATGGCTCGTCACATACTTTTTTGTGCGTGCATTTGCAGCTTTAAACTTTCTTAAAGCTATATATGCATTAGGCAATTAAAAAACGCATATCTCTTTGTCCAAAGTACCATTATGACTCTACGGCATTTGCATTCTTCCACGACCCCAAGGGACTCACACCAGCAGCAGCAGCAGCAGCAGACCGTCCGAGTAGAGTCGCGCGCCAAGTCTCGGACGTCCTCGAGCGCATCAATCTTCCCC
>UELU01129816.1:0-10126 GCA_900490025.1 Megastigmus dorsalis
TATGTATCCTTAAACCATCTCTAACGTAAACGCAAGCCACTGGTACTGCGAAATGAGTAGCTACACTGTTCGATTTTTTTCTGTAAAAACAAAAAACTACGCGGGACAAACTAAATAATTTTGCAAACGCTACTTACAAATCGCAATTTTTCGGTATTTTTTTCATCGCGATTAATTAATGTTGGCCGCTGAGTTCCTGTACCCAAATTGTAGTCTTTTGAATTGGAAGGGTAAACTGCCGGGATCATCGGGATGCAAGGAAATTGCTATTTCACCTTTAGGAAGGCCTGCAGTGAGAATATTAGTTTCTATAATATTATTCGAATTATTTTAATTTATAACCTATTGATACTATTTCATAAATTAGGGAAATTAAGATTTGTTAATAGAATAATAGGAGGTCCTATTATTTACAAAAATGAAACCGCTACTAAGAATATTCGCTGAGGAAGATTCAATACATCGCGTCATCGTTTCACGCTCCTACTTATACCCTCGCCGACAACTGTTTAGGTGCGTGTTCGCTACCAGCTATGCGTCGCCGGCTGGTGGCAGACGCGCGACTCTGCTTTTCTACACGGCGGCGCGCGACTACGCGAGTACTCCGCCGGCCGACCGCGGCACGTCGTTGTTCCCCCATATTACTACACTACGCGTATGTAAGTAGTCCCTGATTTAATTTTTTAATAATTTATGATATATTTTAATACAAAACCTAGCCTATGTTACTCCACAATGCCAAGAATGTTGTAATCGGTTAAGTAGTTTTTGAGATTTTCTGACATGTACAAACAAACGCTGTCTCTTTATTATATTAGTATAAGATATTTTAGTCCAGATCGTAATCGTCTGAAACTTGAAAAGGTAAAAGCTATTTATTTCATATTGATGTGATGAATTTTAAAATAAGTAATTATTTTAACGGTCTTAAATAATTGATTTCAATTAGCCATCTTCAAATTTTGTGAAACTAAATTCGTAATTAGTAACCCCGAAAACCCTTATTTTGATACCCAACACGTGCTACAATCACGTAAAACAATTTGACGTGCGAAAATTATCATTTTAGCGGCCATCTTGGATTCACCATTTTGAAATTTTGTAAAAATAATAAGAAATTCGTGATCAATGACTCCGAAAACCCTTATTTTGATACCCAACACGTGCTACAATCACGTAAAATGATTAAATATGTGAAAATGCTCATTTCGGCCGCCATATTGGATACACCATCTTAAATTTTTCTTAATTTGATATATTTTTTGTAATCAGCGACCTTGGAAACATATAATAAGCCCATAGCATCAGTAAAAATTATGTTTTCCTGAAGGTTATATTCAAATTAAGCGAACAAATTTAGCAGTTAACTTACACAGGTCCACCATTTTGAAAAATCAAAAATCACCAGACGGCATAAGAAACTAGACGAGATAATGAAAATTTTAAGCTGATAAACATTTATTTATCTTAAAAATTGAAGTGTGCAGGGGGGGGGGTGGCTGATTTGACAGAGAATGCCCCATATATATTTTTTCCGGGGCGAAGGGGAACTCTTTATGTTTGATAGGGAAACACTTGTCTCCGCCTGTATGGGACTCTCCTGTTTAAATGATCAAGCATACCCACTAAAACCCCTCCGTGATGAAAACACGTGGCAGTTGTTTTCCCTCCCCTCCGGCACCGCCGTGAGGCATTACTTCGGAGGGGGGGGAGCCACGTCTTCTCGCGGTTATTCCGCGCCTACCGGTTTGTGGCGACCGTGTCTGGCTCCACCCAAGGTTCTTCTAAAGACGGCTGCGGTATTGCATGCCGTCCATATCCTACTTCTTCTGGTGTAGGACCGTCTCTACAAATACGGCCACCCTTGCCCATTTCTCGTGACCCTGGAGCATCACACCAATGACGTTGTCCGGCGTGATTTTTCCAAGGTCCGCTGCAAGTGTCCCTCGTTCGACGCTCCACCTTCTACATTCAAAAAAGGTGTGGTTTGCGTCGTCCGAGGGAAAGTCACAGTAGCCACAGCTTGGTTCCGTTACCTTTCCCAGCTTGTGGAGGTAGGAGCAGAACTAGCCGTGGCCCGTGAAAAATTGGGTGAGGTAATAGTGTACCTCGTCCGCCTCCTGGGCTAGCCAGGCGTCCAGTTGGCTAATTAGCCTTGCTGTCCACCGGCCTCTCGTTTCTGCCGCCCATCTCTGCTGCCAGACCTGGATGGTGTTGGCTCTAGCAGTTGTCGGGGCGGCCGCTTTGCCCAATACCGGCGTCAGCCGCTCTCCATTGCACTGCGGCCATACGTTTGCAGTACATTTCGTACCGCAGCGTGTCGGCTCAGACTTCGGAACCGTACAGCATGATGGATTCGGCGGTGCGCATGAGCAAACGGCGCTTGCAAGGCCGTGGACCTTTGGTATTAGCCATGATCCGGCTAAGCGCCATTGTCACCGTCGCCGCCCTGCGTGAGTGTTCCCCGAAGGTGAGCTTTGAGTCCAACGTCACCCGCAGGTACTTAGCAGCTGGTTTAGTCTGGACCATCGCTTCTCCTACGCTCATCGGGCGCAAGGTGTTAATGCGCTTCTTAGTGAGCAGCACGATCTCGGTCTTGGCTGCGGCTTATTCGAGCCCGTGGTCCTCCATCCAGGAGGTCACTCGACGCATTACCTGATTGAGTCGCAGCAGACTCTTGCGATGATGACGGCCGCTAGGTCATCCACATACCCTATCAGAAACGTGCCCTCGGGCATTTCCATCTTTAGGATCCCGTCATAGAAGATGTTCCAGACGTCGGGACCCAGAATAGAGCCCTGAGCTGCCCCTTATGTTATTTCCTTTTTCATCGGGCCATAATCGGTGTCATAGACTATAGAGCGGTTCCCGAGGTAACTTCCGAGCATTGTACCCGGGGACCCGAAAATCTCGCGCCATGGCGTCCATTGCCTGGTCCCACCGGACGGAATTGAAGGCGTTCTTCACGTCTAAGGTGGCCAGCAAACACGCGGGGCGTGAGAAATGGTTTCCCCGCTCCATCGTCCTTGCGGCGTCAACGACCTCTTGGACTGCATGGATGGTTGTCTTGCCCAGACTGAAGCCGTACTGGCGAGGGGCTAGGTCTCCTGCCTCTCGCATGGCTGCTAGGAGACGGGGCTTCAGCAGCTTCTCTAGGAGTTTTTCTGCGGTGTCCAGCATGCACAGTGGCCTGTACGATGCTGGAGTGTTTGCCAGACCCTTGCCCTTGCTGATCAGGACAAGTTTCGCAACCTTCCAGCGGGCCGGAAATACACCCGCCTTTAGGCACGAGTTGTACATGTCCAGTAAGAGGCTTGGGTGACTTGCGGATATCGCCTTAAGCAGCTCCGCCGGGAGACCTTCTGGCCCTAGAGCTCTCTTGTTTCGCATAGTGGAAACCGCCCTTCAGAGCTCCGCCCTCGTGAATTAAGACTCAACTGGGCAGCCGTATGTTTCCTGAGGGCGCTGCCTCTCGGGATGCCCGGGGAACAAAGCATTTACGATGTTATTGATCGTTCCCGCGTCTGTTGGACTGCTGCCGTCAAAAGCCGCCAGCTTGTGGGTAACGATCTTATAGTCCAGTCCCCACGGGTCCCTATTCAGCTCCTCCCCCAGCTCCTACCAGGAGCGTCGCTGGCTGGACTTGATGGCCCGGTTTAATTGCTTCTTGACCGCAAGGTGTTCTGCGGCCAAGGGGGCTGGGTTGAGTTCGCGTTGTCTGGCCCTTTGTGCGCGGCGGCGCAGGGCCAGGCACCTCTTGCGGAGGTCCGCGATTACGCTCGTCCATCAGTAGGCAGGACGTCTCTTTCCGCTACCGCGGCTCCGAGGCACTGCTTCCGCACAAGCCGCTAGGATGAGCCGCATAGTGACGGCTGTCACCCTCTTGGCTCGCGCTGACGGCGGCACGTCGCCCGGAATGCTTCTCAGGGCTTGCTGACCCCACGTTAGAGCGGAAGTCGTCTATACGATCACTTGGGGTGAGGTACACGCTGACGTAATAAGTGTCCGCGTGCCTCACTCAGACGAAGCCGCGGCCGGATTCGTGATCCACGACGTGAAAACGACGCGGGTCCGGTATCCATATGGCTGCAGTGCCAAGCTCATCGGTATACCATCCCGGCCCCGACCCGTTCCGGTACTGTTCGCTGATGAGAATAATCTCAGCGTTCTTCTCGGAGCAGATCTGGGCTAGGAGGTTTTGTGCCGTCCTGCTCCTGTGCAAATTTCCCTGGAGGACTAGGGCCGTTTTATCTTGTTCTGTGCAAAGGCAGCGCGGAAGACTCCGCATGCGCCCGATCCGCGACATGTTTCTGTACCTCGGTCTCTCTCTCGGCATTGGCACAGAGGAAACAGTCGGGATCGGACTTACAGTTCTAACCCACATGGCCCTCCGCTCCTTGAGTATTGATAATAAGTATGTACATAAAGTTTATTTTGTTTTTCCTCTGCTTTAATTTTTGTGCTTGTGTTTAGTTGTCATATTATCAAATAATTACTTCGATGTATATGTAGCCCATAAGAGTCATTTTTGCGCTGGGTACCTATAATTTTTTATTTAAAAATAGACTTTAATTTTAATTTTATTTATTTACTTATTTACCAGAGTACAAAGACATACAAGTTTACATCAAATTATACAATCCATATAACAGAGCAACTCGCATTCTAAAGAGGTAATCAAAATCACCTGTACATAGGTCCGGTTCACTTAAAGTTAAACTTACAGTCTACGATTCCCCCTGTTTGGGCTATTGCACTTAATAAACAATCTGTAATATGTGTGGAAATTAAATTAATTAACAATGTTTATTTAAAATAAAATAAATTGAAATTAGATTAAATTATGTCAATTAATGTTCAATATTTATCCCTTAGCCATTTAACAAGCCTCATCTTGATAGTATCTCTATTTAGATATAGCGTTTTAAGCTCATTTGGCAGTTTGTTGAAAGTTTTAATTGCTATTGTTTCATTATTCTTGAGACTAATAGTTTTTTTTTTTATTTTAGGTAGGTTTAATAATTTATTCTAGTAATATTGTTTGAGTCTATATATTTCTTTTGAAGATCTTTGTAAAAATGTAATAAGCATTCTATTTCAAACGATTTTGTAATTGTTAAAGGTGTTTTTAATTCTTTATCCTTTTTTAAAACTATTTTTAATATTCTATTTTAAAGACTTACTAATATATTTAGTACATTAATATAAGCTCCACCCCAGGCTACGTATACGCATAATATAATGTCAGTAATGATTTTTTATGAATTATTTTACATAGTTTATTAAATATGAATAGCAAGTACTTTGTTTTATTTGTTATATATCTAATGTGATTTTCCCACTTCATTTGATAATCAAAAATCACACCTAGGTATTTAGTACTATAGACTCTTTCGACCTTTCTATCATTGATATGAATTTGTAGATTAGTTGGAGCACTATTGCTATAAATTCCAAAACCCATATATACAGTTTTAGATATATTTAACGATAATTCATTTAGTGCAATCCAGTTGTGCACTTCATATACATATTTGTTCATTTTTTCTTCTGCTTTTTGCCAGTTAACATCTGTACTTAGAATAACTGTATCATCTGCATACGAGATAATGCAGTTTTCAGGCAATATGCTCATGAATTCATTTAGGTATACAATAAACAGTAATGGACCGAGTATTATTCCTTGCGGTACACCTGTACTTATCGGTAAACTTTTGCTTTTATATGTTGCTATTTTAATTGTTGGTTCTTTATCTGCGAGATAATTTTTTAATAATCTAAGCGCTATTCCTCTAATACCACATCTGTCTAGTTTAATCAACAAAATATCATGGTGTACAGTATCAAAAGCCTTGGCGAAATCAAGGAATGTCACTATTGTCGGTAAACTGTTATTTAAGATATTGTATATAAATTTAGATATAAATCCTAACGCATCCTTGGTTCCTTTTTTATAAATAAACTAATTAATTTTATAGGATTCCTCATGAAAATAAATCCAAAAAATGTGATTAATCTTCTTCTTAAGGCTATTCAATCTTTAAATATTGAGAAAAGTCTAGTTAGTTTTAAAGAAATCGAGGTCGCAAATAAAATTGAAACGATTTTATTGGATGCAATGAATGATTTTAATCAACTGGAAGTAATAACAGATGAAACGTTAGATTTTCAAGAACCATTTAAAGATATAGAAGCTGAAACTGTTGAAGATCAAATCCTACATCATTTTCCAGATCTTCCTTTTTCACCAACAAATGAATGTACTAAAGATGAAGAAGATATATCATACGATTATAAATTAAAAGCAGTGGAATACTGGAGAAGCAGTAAAAAGAAAAACAATTTGAGTCTTGAATCAGTGCGAAAAATGTTTAAAAAAGTAAATTCTATAAGGCAGTTGCGACGTTGGGCTCATGGGTTGAATAAAGGAGGGACATATAGAGAGAAATTTTCTAGAATATGTCAATTCACATTGGAAAATTTCAAAGCTGCAATTGAAGCGGGATCGGTCATTCATGATTCAGACTTTCGTAAATGGGCATTACAAGCTCAAAAGTTTGACGTAACGTTCCGGATCCGCCCCCTATTTTCCTTAGAACACAGGCGCCTCACCGGAGCCCTGCGCCCGTCGCAATTATTTTGCGCAACTCACCGAATTTGTAGTTAATGAGTGCCAGGCGAGCTGCTCTCTTCCCGGCTTCTTTGAGAGCTCCGTCCCCGAGGAGGATTAAATCGTATTTACAAGGCCGCACACAGCGCGTTTTATCTAAGGATGGTTGTTCCTCGTGGGTTGAGACCAATTTGGGTGTACCACAGGGGTCGGTCCTCGGGCTTTGGCACTTCAGTCTCTACATCAATGACCTTAAAGACTTTTTTGACCGTGGGGCGGTCAAGCACATATGATATGCCGATAACCTCCAGATTTATCTGCAAATCCCTGCAGATAAACTTCTGGAGGGCATAGCTCGCCTGTCTGAAGCTGCACGGTTGGTGTCGAGGTGGGCTGAGCGCTTGTCTCTCCGTCTCAATACTGGCAAGACCAAAGCAGTTTTATTTGGTTCTAGAAAATATGTTAATGTTTTGGTGGAAATGGGATTGCCAGATATTGATATGGGGAGCTGAGCGCTTGTATCTTTTTCCGACGCCATCGTGAGTCTCGGTGTTACATTAGATAGTAAATTAACGTAGAAACCGCAGGTCGATTGTATAACTAAAAAAGTCAACAAAGCCCATTACAGCCTGCGGTTTATAAGGGCATGTAGACTGATTGAAGCTCTAGTCTTACCACATCTTGACTACTGCGCTGTAGTGTGTCTTGACGCGTCGGATGAGCAGAGAATACGATTACAGAGACTGAACAACACATGTGTGCGATTTATATATGGTGTTAGGAGGGATGAACACATTACCCCCTATAGAAAGCAGTTGGGCTGACTGCGCGTTGACAGTCGAAGGATGTATTTTGCCGCCATCCTTATGTATAAAATCCTTCGACTCAATGTACCAAGTTATTTAGCGGCATTTTTCAATAAACACCAGTCCAGATGCACTAGCAGATCACTAGCAGGGGTGATGCACAAGAACTCTCGGTGCCAAGAATGCGCACAGAAGCTGGTATGAGGTCTTTCCAGGTCCAATGTGTGAGCTATTGGAACTCTCTCCCACTAAATCTGCGCAACCTTTCATCTTTGAGCGGATTTAAGACGGCGATCTTTAACACCGCCTCGAACTCCATCCCTAGTCACCCAGAGACGGGGCCTGTGGTCATAGTGCTCTATGGACTTACACTCGCACAGGGGACAGCAGATAGGTTTTCTTTATGTTAATTTATTTTGTTTTGTCCCTTATACATCGTTTTTAAATTGTGTGAGTGTATTTATTAGCGTGAATGGGTGAATGTGTGCAACGAGTGAATGTTTAAATTTTAGAATACAATTGACTGTTAGATATATATTATACAATTATATGTACATTGTAACAATCTTTTTTGTATTTATATGCATATAAGAAGTATACTTCTTATACATTTGAATTCTACCGCGTTAGTCGAGTAGGTAAGGTAGAGTAAAAGTAAACATAACATGCAGGATGTACGTCTATAACATGTGATAGGAGAAGGTGATTAAGCAGATTAGAAAGTAACTATCATGCTTAGAGCAATATTAAAAGTTAAAGCAAGTCGTTAGAAATAATTTGTAATCTGTGAGAGACAAGATTGTAATCAATAAACATTGAATGTTATTTCTCATTTTTACAGGTTTGTAAATTATCTTATAAGTAAGTGTAAATACTGTAGATAGCCTTATAATATAATAAATCTCATTTTTACAGATAAACTTTTCAGTTTGTGGTTATATTAATCTTGCCCCCAGATGAACAATAAATAAATTACATATTATAAAACAACATTCTCGTTTAAAGAGAAAAAAAACAATGGAAAAAATTGAAATTTGAATTTAAAATGAGAGGTAATGCAGATGGAAAATCAAATATATTTTGCATAACCTCAATTGAAACTCCAGATGAGAGGAAGTTTATTTTGCCTGACGAAATATAACCAGCATCATTACATACAGTGATATCAAACCATGAAGTGTTTGCAAAAGTAAAAAAAAGTATAAAATAAAGAAATCAATTCAGGAAATTCTGGATAAAAGTAACTGAACAGATTAGAACAGACTACCTAGATGAAGATGAAAATTTACAATTTAAGGACTATTACTTAGAAGAATCAATAATAAATAGTAATATAGCGAATGAGTCTGCACAAACAACAACATTGGAAAGATTAATAGAAAAATTAATTGAAACTAATCAAAAGTCAGAAAAACCTATTGAAAAAATTGCAAAAGAGTTAAGTATAAATAAATTTAACAATAAAACACAAAATGCTAGTCAATGGTTGGAAGAATTTGAAAATGAGTGCAACAGATTCAATGTGACACAGGATGAAAAAAAGATTAAACTATTGAAGCTTTTCCTAGACAAATCATGTGTAGACTGGTATGCATGTGTCTTAATTAAACTGACTATGAACTCACAATGGACTGGAGAAAAAAATTTTGTGACACTTTTGCTAATAAAGGTTGGAGCCCAATCAGGTATGCAATTAATTTTAAATATCAAAGAGGGTCATTAATAGAATACGCATTAAGGAAAGAAAAGTTAATATTAGAAACAAGGAAAGACATTGATGTGGGCACACTGATTGATTTAATTGCAGTAGCTCTACCTAACTATGTAAGTGATAAAATTGATAGAAATACCTTAATTGAAACAGAAGATCTATACAATGAATTGGGTAAATTAGAACACCTAACCTATAAAAAAACAGATATTCCTAAAAAAGTAAATGAACAAAGACAAAAAGTAAAAACACCTTGTACAATATGTAAAGAAAAACTAGACAAAGTTCGTTTTCATCCAATAGAAAGTTGTTGGTATAAAGCACACAGGAGAAATATAAAAAAGAGAAAGAAATAAACAATTCTTTAATAGACATAGAAACAGAAGAACAAGATTCAAAGCAATATACTTAGAGGCATTAGCTATGAAAGAAGCTATTAAATTTTGGCAATACTGGTTGATTGGTAGATCTTTTGAAGTGTATTCGAATCACAAACCTTTGAAGGACTTAAACATAAAAGGTAGACCAGATGAAGAACTGGGTGACTTGACTTATTATATGTCTCAATTCGACTTTAAGGTGATGTATAATCCAGGAAAATTCAATATAGAAGCGGACTGTTTAAGAAGGAACCCAGTACTGGAACCTGATGAAAATGAAGAAGATATTCTGAAAACAGTAAATATAATAAGTCTAGAAAGTATCAAGACAGACCAAGACAAAAATAAGGAATTAAAAATTCAAAAGGCGATGTGCAATAAACATAATTTATATTTGTAAAAAGGGAAAATTATATTGTCTGAAGAATTTAGCAAGACACTAATAATAAATGTAAGTAGTAGGGGTACATAATTCTCAGACACCGTCTGGGATCCTTATCTCTGTCTGGGGTACATGATTCTAGGATAAGTGGAGGGGGAAGGCGCCATGCCCTGGCGGCCGCGCGCGGAGGGGGAGCCGCGCGGACGGGTGCCGCGGATGGGTGGCGCGGACGGGTGG
>UELU01129817.1:0-13990 GCA_900490025.1 Megastigmus dorsalis
ATATAATGTAGTTGCATTTGGCTTAAAAATAAGCAGCGCAGCGTTAATACGCGGTCTAGACGAAGCTATTCACGACTTTAACGACTTTTTATTGTCATTTGTAGATGACTTATTCGTAATTTCTGATACGTTTGAAATGCATTTAACACACCTACGTAAATTATTCGAAAGACTATCGAAACATAATTTAAGAATAAATTTCGCGAAATCAAATTTCGCGCAGAGCGAAGTCCACTTCCTTGGACATATAATATCGGCCGATGGTTTAAAACCGGAACCAGATAAAATAAATATCATTAAAAACTTTAAACTACCAAGAAATAGCAAAGAGCTACACGCTTTTCTCGGTTTCGTTAATTTTTATACTAAGTTTGTAAATAACTATTCTAAACGCACGATTCCGTTAATAAACTTGCTTTAAAAAGGCGTAAAATACGAATGGACAGCAGAGCATCAAAAAGCGTTGGACGATATAAAAGACCTTTTTGACAAAAATATAATTTTAAAATTTGCAGACCCTAAAAAAGCTTATATTTTAACTACAGATGCAAACGATCTTGCAATAGCTGCATTCCTATCACAACTCGATGATCAAAGCGAGGAAGAGATAATTACGTTTATCAGCCGTACATTAAAAGGAAGCGAAAGCTCCTATTTCACGACCGAGAAAGAAATGCTCGCAATCGTATGGGCATTGAATAAACTCGACACGTATTTAAAAGGCGCGTCTAAAATGATCGTGCGCACAGATCACGAATCACTTACGTTTTTAAGAAATTGCAAATTCAACAACGCACGCTTGCGACGTTGGAATTTGGCGATACAAGACTATAATATTAGTCCAGAATATCTACCCGGAAAAAAGAACGCTGTAGCCGATTACCTGAGTCTCGCCTACAGCGAAAACTACGGTAATACAAAAAATAAATCGGAAATAATAATCGCCGCGTTACATGGGCAAAGCCCGAGCCGCGATTTACGAAACAAATTTAAAAATCTTGAAAAATTACAAAAAGACGATCAATATATAGCTCGCATCGTTGATAAGATAAAATCAAACGACGATAACGTGAGAAAAAGATTCGCGCTACACGAAAAATTACTATGTAAAATAGCGCCAAACAGAGTTAAAATAGTACTGCCAAAATCAATAATCGAGCAATTAATAATGGAACTACATGAAATTTACGGACATGTAGGAGCGAGAAAAATCTACACGATGATTTTCGAGCACTTTTATGCTCCTAAACTAAGAAAAATCACAATTCAAAAATTGCACACGTGTGATACGTGTCAAAAAACAAAGTACTTAACCAAGAAATATAATGAGCTGAGGCAACCAATGTTAATTGATAAGCCAAGCGATCTATTATCTATAGATTTTTATGGACCGTTACCTACGCCTACGGGAGGCGTGAAACATATATTGACAACAGTAGATGCATTTTCAAAACTAGTAATTTTGTACCCGATCAAACGAGCGAATACCGCGACAGTAATTCGCAAAATCTTTGATGATTACGTAAAAAACTTCAGAAAACCGAAATCAATTATATCCGACCACGGCACACAGTTTATGTCGGAAAAATGGCTATAAAAGCTAAAAGAAGAAGGCGTAAAGCCAATATTCTCTTCCATCCACCATCCGCAAAGCAACGCAGTCGAGCGAATGCACCGCGAACTTGGAAGATTTTTCCGGATATTCGTAAAAAATAAGGATAGCGGATGGGCGCGATACGTTAAAATAATCGAAAATATCATGAATGAAACGCATCATGAAACAATCGGATACACACCCATCGAGCTACATTTAAATATCACGCCCACACGGTTTTGGGAAAAGTGCATTAAAATACCGCGAGTTACAGACACTCCTTTCGAAAGAAAAATCTTCTTAGCACGCGAAAAGATGCATAGTAAGATTAAAAGACGCGCCGACAAAAAGAATGCGAATAAAACGCATTATATGTTTGATATCGGCGACTTAGCATTAGTTAAAGCATAAAATATCTCAGAGGCATTCGATAATAAAATAGCGAAATTCTTTAACGTGTACGAAGGACCATACACAGTGAAAGAAATAGTTAACACGGACACGTATTTACGATACAATAATAAAACTGAAAAAGAGAGAGGAAAATTTCACATATCGAATTTAAAACCGTATTTTCTAAAGTAATAATTAATATATTAGGATAAATCAATACATTACTAACGTTAAAATTAAATATATACATTATTGTGAAACATGTTATATCACATACGTTGATTTAAATAATTCAACAAACAAAGAATAATTAATTAATATATAATAATTCATGAGCAACTAAGAAAAGATAACAAGAGATAGTGTTAGTAAGACGAAGAAAATACGCGAGAGAATTAACAAAAAAGATGCAGTAGAAGAGCTACAAAGAATTTTTGAATTATAGAGTTTTTAAAGTCTGCCGTATTAAAAATTTAAAGGGCTTAAAACCCAGCGTTTCGGAGCTAGGTGGGTCTCGCGACGTAAACAAACCGCGTCAGCCGAGCGAGCGGAGGAGGGTGCGAGAGAGTGCACTAGAGGGTGCAAGAGAGACAGAGCACCAGCGGCCGCGAGAGAGACGGAACATCGGCGGCTGGCCCTCCGCTCGCTACCCCCACTCCAGTGCGCTTTCAGGAGCTTGCGGCGGTGCCACGCGCAAGCCCTTAAAAAGGAAGGCCCAGCGCTCAAGCTCATACTGCATCATGAGCTGTCACGCAACAACAAACAAGAGCAGCAGCACCCAGAATGAACCGATGGTGTGCTGCAACGCCGCCACCCAGACCTCCGACGAAGATTTTATAAAGGTGCAATGGGACCGGCTGCACATCTCGTGCGCAAAAGTGAGGAGGGCCACCAACGCGAAGTGGACGAAAGTGGAGGGCCGATTTAAAAACGGCAGAGGCACGCAGACGCCTCGCCGCCGTGCGACTAGATATACACAAACACCAAAAGGCAACAACAGCGATCACCACCGTCACAACGAGCCTGAGCCTGCCGCCCGCTGTACGGTTACCTCCATCTCCACGAAGGCGCCGCACAACGACGAGGAGCACCACCATCACCATCGTCGACGAGTTCAGCCAGCTCTTGGACGAGGTCGAGCAGCTAGCCACCGACGATGGCTGTGAGGAACCACCTCCCCCGCCACGAGATGCCTTCACAACTGCCGACGCCAACAACAACGACATCGCAGACGACGCCTTCTACGAGGGCTTGCTGCGTCAATATCACCACGGCCTCGCCTCGAACAGGGAGGATATAGTGCGTCCCGGGGAGCTGAAACCATGGCTGGAAAAACTAAAAATTAAAAACAAGTACTATTAACTTTCGAACAAGTGATTATTTAGATTTTTTGTGTTTCTCTTCTTCGTACAAATCAAACTGTGATATTTTTATTTGTTAGCACTATAGACGGTGACTTAATTTTTAATTATGTGATTTTTTTTTGTTTATAAAACAAAGTGATCCTCGTTATCTCTAATTTTGTACATAATTGTTCAAGTGACGTTTATAGTGATTTTTCTTTTTCTTTTTTATGATTATCTATCAAAATATGGCCGTGCGTTAGTGATAAATATAAAAAGTATAAATACGTTTTGTTTTGTAAAATTTAAATTTTTATTTTGGGGGGCAACGTAACGCCCAGCCCACTCTCAAACTGTTTAATTTCATGTGTTATATTTTTTTTTTTATAGCTCGAAATCGAATCACACGCTCTTGCTTGTTGAATGATTCTGAAACTTTTTTCTTTATTTGTTCAAGAATTGCAATTCCAGCTTTGTGATACTCATCGTTACATTCTATTTTAGCTTTGTTAACTTCGGATGGAGGATAAACTGTCTTTTTGTTTATAAATTTGGCGTCGACAGCTAGAACAATTTTTTGCTTTTTCTGGTACTCAGGGATATGAACTTCTTAAAAGTTTTGGAAAATGAAACAAATATTTGGATGAAATATGATTATTTTTATTAAAAGGATTTATGCATTTCAATTTCCAAGCTGAATCCATTTTGGTTGATTTAATAAAGAAACAAAAATATTGAAGAAAAGAATCACCAATGATTTAATTATCAAATGCTTAAAAGATGCTATTTCAATACTTTATTGCATTAGCAGAAATTCAAAACAATTTCGAAAGGGAGTAAGATACAAAGTCATTGCCAATTTATACTTTCTGTGCAATGATTCTTATACCCCTATAGAGGATTAAATAATGCTTGCAGTGCCGCGCGCCGTGCCGCGCGCCGTGCCGCGCGCAGGAGGCTCGCTGAATCTTCTATTTCGAGCACTTTTTGGAAAATATCTATTTCTAAGTAAAAAATGCTCAGCTTTCGATCTAAATAGTCAAAAAAAAATATTAAAAATATACTTTTTGAGATATAAGACGGTTTGTAATTTTTGAAGGTGAAAATGAAAAATTTTGAAAAAACTGACTAGACCACCAGAAAGCTGAGGAAAAAATACGTCAAAAACTGTTATTCAAGAATTTTTTAAGATATATTTTAGTACAAATAGTACGAGAGTACGCGCGCCGCGCTGGGGCAGTTGGCGTGAAACGCCTCATATGTGAGATAATCTACAGCTATACATTTTCAAGGATTCGAATATCCTTAGTCTTACAGATAAGATTAACTTATTTGATAGATATATTCACTACGATTACAAGGTAGCCAGTGTGCTACTTTAAAAAAAGTACTTTGCAATATTAATAAATAATTTTTTATGATTATCCTGTCCCCCATGTTAAAATATTAACATCCTGTGTTTATACAATTATGTATGAACATGATTTCGGATCACACTTAAAGTCCGAAAAATAAAATGCTTTGGTAAATATTAGCAGAGGTGTAAATTTTCCTACAGTTGCAGGCGAATAAAAGCAGCTCATCTCATAATGTAAACTGGATGTAAAGGATATGGTAATATTCAATTGTATTGCACAAATCAACTAATTTTTTTCAATACTTGGTTTACAGCTTTGCAAGTAAGCGGCAGTTAATTTATTAGCTAGTACTTTTTATCAATCATTCTATTGGATTATCCCTAACGTTTCGATATTATTTTTAATTGTATCTCCTTCACAAGACGTCGAAATTGCCTGTTTAACCGACTGATATGTCTTTACGCCGCGGAGTTGCGAGCACTGCTGCGTATTTGGTTTTGCACTACTGAATAAATATTGCTTTAATTCTCGACAAAAAGCGGCCTGCTAAAGTATGGTTTTAAATTAGTACAAGACCATGGTCAATTCGTAACTTAGTCAAAAACTATGAAAAACCTCAGGTTGGCAGAATTCTATCAGATTTTCAAATTTTTTTACTAAATTTAGGATTTATCATGTCTAATATTAATTTAAAAAAATTCTTTAGCATCACAGAAATATAACAGAAATATTAAAGCAATTTTGCAACTGACTGGCGAGAGCTACGCCATACGCGGACGTAACCTTGACGGAGCTCGAAACGCTCTGTTTGTGGCTCCGTCCACGTAGACTGACAGATTGCGTATTTACGTTTGTATCCGAACGTCGCTACGAGAATCAATGCTTCTGTATTATATAATTTCAAACTGATATACTTTTTGAAAAAAACTATGCATGTAAAAGTGAATAGAGGTGATTATATTCTCTTTTTTATTATTTCAAATAATAAACTTATACCTTAGAAGCCATACAAAAGTACAGTAAAAAGAAAATATATCTTCTGCTTCGACAATCAGAACCTTATCATTTTATTGAATAATGTGTTAAGAAAGAAATCTAACAGGTCTTGCACGTTGGAACTTGTTAGTGAAGGAACTTTGAAGAAAGGTGATAAATTATATTCAAGCGTTGACACGTCGAGACGTAGACTCATAATGAACAATCATTCTGCTAAACATGCCCTCAACCATGTTTTGAGAAATGTTCTGGGTACAGATGCTGACCAAAAAGAATCATTACTTGCTCCACATAGATTAAGATTCGATTTTACTAATAAAGGTATTATGAATAATAATTAAATTTTTAGTCTTAGATATATAAAGATTTACTTTTACTTTTATAAAGATAAAAAAAATTGTTAGCTTTAAATAAAATACAATTCTTGTAACCATCATTCGCATTTATAAAATCCAAATAATTTTCAATATAAGATAATATATTTCGGTTTTTCAACACATTATTTTACTATTTACTTAATTCTAATTCATTCTTATATTCTATTTCTTATTTTTATTTATTAACAAACAATTGACAATTTCTAATTTTTAAGGTACATGCAATGACTGGAGAGCAAGTTAAAAAGACTGCACAATTCGGAACTGAAATGGTAAAGGAAGTTAAAGAAATCTATGCAAAGGAAAGTCCTCTAGCAATCGCTAGAATGATTCAGGGTCTTCCTGCAATGTTTGGGGAAACTTATCCAGACCCTGTGCGAGTAGTAAGTATGGGTGTCCCAGTTTGATTAGTTCATTCGAATTATACATGTCGTATTATCAAATTTTTTTTTATTCTTGTATGTGTACAATTAGCCGTTTGATTATTTTTTTCATTTGTATAGATGTGTGCCAGTGTATTATTAAATGAATAAATAAATTAATAAATATTTTGATTATTAAAAGCTCTTATAACTAAAATACTATTGAAAATAAGATATTACCATAGAAATGAAATACATTAATTATATTTATTTTTTGTATCAAATAAATTATAATTTATTCAATTACAGGTACGTAATAAGGAGAATTTCGAAACTGTTCCATAGATGTTAGAAGGCCATTGTATAATAATATTGTGTTATCTGGTGGCTCAACGATGTTTAAAGATTTTGAAAGCAGATCGCAAAGAGATATTAAAAAAACTATTGATGTATGTCTAAAGCTAAGCAAGGATCTGAGTGATATAGACATATTACTGTATTTTTTTTTATTATATTGCAAGTTATAAAAAGACATATATTTTTTATCTAAAACAAAATAAACATCCAGAATAACACGTTCCCAATTTTATAAAATATCTTTAATCTTAAAAAAAACTATGAACGTACTTGGCAGCCCGTCTGCAGGCAATTTATTGGTGAACTAACGTCATTCGGATGTCCACTCTCTTTACTTTTTATATCTGGCGGTACAAAATTAATATTTTTAACTGCAATCGTATAATTGCTTTTATTGTTATGGGGGTATATAAGATTTGCAGAGATGTCTTGCGTAATCTATATACTATTGTTGTTCCCGTGTAAGAAAGCGACAACTCAGAATCAAAATAAAAGCTTAATAAGTCAGAGTCCGTTTCAGAAAGGACACAACTGGCAAAGGTTCACTTTTCTCCCGACTTTAAGACAGGTTTATTTTATAATTTTACGTAGAAATTCTATGAAAATAATCTACACTAATTTGTCAATAATTACAATACTATTGTACCATTTTCAAAGAATTTTTTCATATAAATCGAGAGAAGACTGTTCCAAAATTCTTCTGAACTGACGCTTTTTCTAACCGGATTCTGAGTTGTAGCACTTTTACTCTGAAGAAACGATATATTCTTACGTTGACCCAAATTAACACCTTCGTAGTATACAACTCTAAAATAGGAAAAATGATATTCTCAATTTTTTAAATCTTACATGCATTTTTCTGTAATTCTTTCATTTTACATGCATTTTTCTATAATTCTTCCAATTAGCTTCAACTATACAGAAACTCTTTTTAAAAATATAAGAAACTGTCTTAAAGCAGGGAGAAAGAGAGAGAGTATTAGGACATCTCGAGGAGAATTTTTAGTAATAAAAGCATAAGAAAAACTCATTCGGGAGTTTTACACATCGAGTGCGCGGCTGTACTACAAACGGTAGACAGCCATAAGACTCCAAAGCGTAGCTTAACACCAGTGTCTCTCGTACTACCCTATCAGAGTAGCAGTGCGGACACCCGCTAGGTACGCCTCTTTTTCGTGATTTGGGACATGGGTAGACCTGTCGCAATCGGGTGAAGATGATGGACCATAGTGACAGGACAATCTCAGAAGAGAATTTCCAAAACTGGATGATGTCACTGTCGCCGGCAGAATTGAACGAAACGCTCAAGTCACAAGGCATGAGGACAGATGGTTCTAGATTTGTCGCGCTCGAACGAGCATATAATTGGCTGCAGGGAAATTACACTGCAGCCGATTTTGAAATGGATGGCGCTTCAAACGAAAACGAACCGCGCATCAAAAGAGAAACTACAAGGAAATCGTACATCGAGGAGACGTGCTACGAAGTCAGCGCCACTGCGATGCAGGATGAAGAGTATGAGAAGGGACAGCTGCACCCCCTCTCCATATATGAAAAGAGCACAATTATAGTAACGGATCAAGGGGCAGAGTCAGTGAGAAGGATACTGACTGAGGAGACGAGCACCAAGTGCAGAAAAAAGACCTGAACAATCTAGAAGAATGTGCATGATCGCACAGTTGCAAAGGGATATCGCAGCATTACTAGCGACAATCCAAGAAATCGCAAAAGTTGCAACGACAGCGCGTCGTTGCTAGTCGTTCGCCAAGCATTGGCACACATACGCGCGCACACCACCAAGCGCGACTTATACACGCAAGCATACGACCGAGCGCCGAGCCGAGAGAGAGAGTCCCCACCGCGCGACTCTCCCACCGCTCGCGCTGCCGTATCTCTCGCGTGTACCCCACCGCGCACGCTCCCTACCCAAGCAGACTCAGCGCGAGGATAGAAATCGACTCGCGCTGGCTGCAGATCCTCAGTTCGGCCAAGGTGCTTCTTGGCAGCAGTTCGGCAAGGCTACGCGCTCCGTAAGCCCAGAGGTGCCCCTCTGGATTACAGGCAAGCAGTCCTCCGGACCCGAGCTCAAAATCCGAATGTCCTCGAGGTGCTCCTCGAGGATATGACCCGAACGCTTAGAGGTGCTCCTGTAGCGTTCTTCGAAGAGTAAAGAGAGGTGCTTCTCTCTTTACTTATCCTCCGGGTGTCGGTATAGAGGTGCCCCTCTTACCACGCCATCCCTGAACCCCGTACGCTAGACGGATGCGAGGTGCCCTTCGTATACGTCCAGCTCTCGTCAAGGACTCCCGAGGTGCCTCTCTGTCGAATCCTTTCCTTCCGATCCAAACCTTAAAATCCGCCGCGAATAAGGGTCGCGTTAGTTTAGTAGCGCGTAATACGTGACGCTAATAAATTCAAAACTTATCTTTTTTTTTTATTCTTTTTTTGTTCGCAGATATTGGCGAATAGACGAGCTAGCCTCAATTAATTAAGAATTAATTATAATCGTTTTGTATATATTTAATGAGTAAGAATATATTCCACTTTTTGTTACCTTGAATGAGACCGACTTGCTTTATTTTCACTAGAGGAAAACCGCATCCCCTTTCCTTTCCGAACCCTAGTCAAACTCGAGAGCATCCGGCAACGGTGGGATGCAAATACGGAATCTCCCGAAGATACCGGAGATCGGGAGATAACGTCACAAAGTCTCTGACGGGAGACACGCGAGTCTAACGCAGGCTATAAGGCAGGGAAATGCCATTAACGTACTGACTGCCAAACCCGAACGGTCATCACTAAGAACGAGACCAACAAGAGGACCACTGCTGAGCACGAGGCTCGATACAGGCACCGAAGTAGACGCATCAACTGAAGAAAGGAGAACCCCCCCCCATTCAATCGTGAGACGGAGCAAACGAGAGTGAATTTTAGAGACACGTTCACTCTCGCAAATCCTCAAAACAGCAGTATAAGAGAAGAATCCATGCAGCTACAAGAGGATCCTCTCTCTCAAAATAGGCAACAAAGGAGAGAAGAAACACCAATCGAGGGCGCTGATCGGAGCGTCACGTGACAGTCTGGATATGACAGACGTATTAGTGACCACGCTGATCCAAGCCACATAGCCGGTCGATGGAACTTAAAGTTCACAGCGTCACAAGGCGAGGACGTCGAATCTTTCCTGCGAAAGTTCGACGAAAACGCACGTGTCGCAAGATTTACGGAAGGAGACATGCTGGCGTCCCTTCCGTGTGTATTAACGGAAATTACTGGAATGTGGTATAGCAGCCATAAGGAAGACTGGCGTACGTGGACGGAGTTTTGTTATGCGATACGACGAAGATTTAGTTATACGCATAACAAGCAGGAGCAGCTCAGAGACGACATCAGGAATCGTTTCCATTGCTACGTCGTACGACGTATCTTTTATGTTAAAAAAACTGGATCAATCGTCAATCGAAAATACCAACGATAAATTTGCGAAATCCATACGATGCATTTTCGTCTCTCTTTCAAAACAAGCAACCTACTTATAATTCGTATACACGTCAATAATGATGTAATTAACGACACACATTTGTAAACCTTTATAAGGGAAAAAGTAGCACTACAAAAGTTAGTTGCAGGCTATCACAGTCCGGTACTCGATCTTGCAGCGAAGCTCCGTGCTCCCAAGATCCATCTATCGTGACGCTCCGAGCTCCACAGATTTTCAATTATATTTCTCTACCGTTTTAAACATATATTCTATTTTTTTAATTCATTGTATTTTTGTATTTTTCAACCGAACTTTTATAATTCAACATTCGATTTTAAATAAACTGCATATTATTTTAAACTTATACAAAAGTGAGAAAATCCTGTTTACTTCAACAACCATTTTCCGATATCAACGAACCCACCGTAAGTACAATCTCTCAAATTTCCAATTTAAAATCTTTTACATACATCCAAAATACAAGAATCAAGAATCTCAGTAGAGCACTAGCCTACCTAGATTATACTAGTCCTATAGTGAGAGTTAGGACTTCACAACATCATGAAGAGGAAACGAGTAGCCGCTGCGTAACATGCATGGAATGCATGCTACGAGAAATTCGACCAAGGATGTCGAGAAGAGAGGAGATAAAATCTATCTAAATTTAGTACTTCCTCTCAAATTCTCTCGATTGATTCGCAGAGAAGAATGCGACACCATCGACAACCTGATGGATCGGTGCGCAGAAGCTGAATACATTCTGGAGAGAGAGAAAGGTGACAGAACAAGCAGCAGCTTATAAGCCAAAAGGGGATAAAGCAGCGAAGATAATTCCTAATGTTAAGGTAGCAGCAACAGAACTGCCACAACAACAGAAACCAGAAAAGAAGCAAGAGGTGCTGACGAGCAGCACTTTACAAGAGACGGTGAAAGCGCTCACGAGCCATTTACTTCCTTTGGTACTTCCAACAGATCAAAAAGGTTACGGAGGACCCTTGCAAGAATCCAAAATACAAGCTGATCGAAGGGAGATTGTACTCCCACAACCCCGATCCGCTAGTAGAAGGAATTTTGGGCGACGACGACGATGCTTGGAAGCTCGTCGTCCCCAGGAAAAAAGAAGATATACTGCGTGAGTACCATGACAGCTCGACAGCTGGGCACTTAGGACGGGAGAAGACACTCGCAAGGATAGCACAGCAGTATTATTGGCCTCGCATGAATGTGTGCGTTGCCAAATACATGCGGTAATGCCAAGTCTGCCAAAAATACAAGGTGGAACAGAGAGCACTTACAGGACTAATGGACCGTCGTATAGTGGAACAACCATGGCAATATATCGCAGGTGACATCATGGGTCCGCTTCCAAAGACGAAAAAAGTATTTGAATAGATCTTCGTCATCCAAGATCTATTCACGAGGTAGGTGGAAGTGATACCACTCCGCCGTGCTATGCGTAAAGCAATACTCGCAGAGTTTGCAAGATGCATCTGTCTCTGGTTGGGAACACCCGAGGTATTTCATTCCGATAACGGGGCTGAGTTCAAGAACCGAGTGATCGACGATTCCTTGACTAAAACGGGGATTCGTCACAAGACGATTCCACATAACCATCTGCAGGCTAACCCCGTTGAACGGGTTAACCGCACGATGAAGCATATGATTATCGATTTCATCCAAGACAAGCATGATCACTGGGACGAACATCTCGAAGATGTCGTCTTTGCATTCAACAGCTCGAAGAGTAGTGCAACTGCAGTGAGTCCAGCATTCCTGATCTATGGCAGGCAACCGAAACCTCCTATGTTCTTTTCACCAGCAAGGGAATGCCTCACAGGAACAACGTGAGGAAAAAGTGTTCGACAGTTGGGTCGAACGCATAAAGAAACTATTTGACATGCTGTCAGTAGCAGCTGATAGCTCAAACAGAGAACAAGATCGACAGGCACGTTATTACAACGCAGGCCGTCGAGACGTCCAATAGAAAGTTGAGGAAAAAGTTTGGAAGAGAAACAAAGTTCTCTCCAACGCAGCGAAAGGAGTAGCAGGAAAGCTAGCTCCGAAATTCGCGGGGCCGTACGAGGTTACGGCCGTGCTTGGCAGAAACACGTACGAATTACGTGATCAAGCAGGACGTGTAGTTGTGTAGGACACCTGTTCACGCTGAGCAAATGAAACCATACGTCCCATATGAAAACGTTCCAGTCGAAGACGATGACATCATAGTCGACTCCCAACCTCCGGGGGAAGGTGGGAGTCGTGTGACGATACCCAAGACTCCATCAGCGAGCGCTGATGTTAGCTTAGCTCAGGACGTTGGCGGTGGGCATACTTCACAGGCTGAGAGCGCGTACGTAGTCCAGCGACGGGGTGTTCCGGGAGAGCTCCCCGTAACAAACAATGTAACGGAAAAGCGCAAACCGGGGTATCCGCCCGGTTCGAAAAAAGCGACAATCGTAGAACCGCGAACGGCGTTTCATCCGAGAATGACGCGTGCGCAATGCCAAGCTGCGAGCCGGAATTAATCCTCCTTCCCTCGTGTTTGTCTGTCCCTTCGTTATAGTCGAACGATGATGGACCAGGACGAAACCCGGGCAGTTATCGCCCAGCTACTAGAGGGGGCGGTCGGCGGAGTGCTGACCGTGGAAGAGGAGTGGCGGTTACTGGAGCAGGAGCTCTGGGCCACCACCGACCTGCTCGATGCCATTGTGGACAGTGGAATAATTCGCGTCCTCGAGAGCAAAACAGCCAAAGGAACGCGACTAATTAGAATAACTGCCGCGCGCGAGAGAGAGACCGCAGCTACGAACGGCAACGGACGTACGCCCATTGATCTCGATATTCATTCGAGTTATTTGAATTGCGACGAAGGTTTTTTGATGCGAGGTTTCGTCGCGACGCGTGATATTGGAGTGTGTGTGCCACTGCGTGGGTGCGAGTTACCCTGTGCATCTTCCTTCGGCTATTTAGTTGCGTGGTAAGTGGACCGGCCGGCCACTCACAGGAAAAGGAATAGGAGCAAGAATTTTCGTGTGGGAACACTCCTTGCACCAGGTAACCTGTGATTTAGTACGCGTGCAGCGAATAAAGCTCCTTGACAAAGTCGTTGGGATACGGAATTCGAACATTCCTTTGTATCGTCTCTCTCTCTCTCTCTCTCTCTCTCTCTCTCTCTGTCTCTGTCTCTGTCTCTGTCTCTGTCTCTGTCTCTGTCTCTGTCTCTGTCTCTCTCTCGCACTCTCTCTGGTAAGTCTAACAGACACACGCTTTTCTGCTCGCTCTCGCTGTTTGGATTTGGTACTGCTGCCTTCCTGCCTTCGGGCGTTTTGTTGCAGGTAACTTGCATGCGCCTTTATGCAAGCCATCATCTCCATCGTTATCACAACTGGGGGTGCTGCGCTTGCATTGCTTTTGATGAATTCTTGTTGGTGCTTTGGAGGCTTTCTTGTGGCGAGGCTGGGCGACATTTTTCCTGGCAGTTCTGCGCATGTCACCACTGTATATAAAAGGTGTGTTACATTTATAATATAAGTGCGTACGTTCGGCTTGCTCTGCTCAAGTGCTCCTCACCATACATCGTCGCGGTTGAACGAATAAATTATTCCCGCAAGAGGGCAATACTTAAGACATGGAGCAGAAGAAATTTTGTGTGTTCTGCGACAGACAGCCGCGTACTAACACGGCATTGGTACATTGTACAAAATGTAAAAGGTCTGGCCATGCTTCGTG
>UELU01129818.1:0-14771 GCA_900490025.1 Megastigmus dorsalis
AAAACTCGTATATGTTAGTAGATTATTTTATCGCCATTCACTTTAAGTAAAATATTTGACTTCTTATTCAAGTATGAAGCCTTGTATAGACGATCTGTTAATATAGCTATATATTCATAATAATAAAAACCACACGTGTTCCTCTTAACGTACAGATTAGCACTCTTATTTATTCTAATGGAAGTACAAACTCTTATTATAAGTGTTATATCTAATTTAATAAATTATAATAATGCCACTGTGTACAAGCATACAGCGTATTTAATCAATAACTTAAGAGGTATTTAAATTTTAACTCAAGAGAGTGGAGTTATTAAGTATAAAAGCTTACGGTTTATTTAATTAATAATTTAAAATTGCAACTAGAGAAAGTGGGGTTATTAAGTATATAATCTTACGGTTTATTCAATTAATAATTTCTATGGTTTTAAATTTTAAGTCGAGAGCGTGGGGTTATTATGTGTACAAGATTATGGTTTATATATTTAACTAGAGTTTGAACAGCGCGTGTTTTGCGCCCTAACTTACAAGACGCTTAGACTTCCTGACTTAGACGCATGCGTACTACATGAGCCAATCACGTAAGGTTTATCTTGGCTTCAAAACATGCGGTCATGACTTTTTTATGTAAGGATAATTGACTAGGTATGTAACTTGCAACTAGAGAAATTGGGGTTATTAAGTGTACAAGCTTACGGTATATTTAATCATTAATTTACTAGGTATTTAAATTACAAATAGAGAAAGTGGCGTCATTAAGTGTACAAGCTTACTGTACGGTTTATTTAATCAATAATTTATGAGATATTTAAATTGCTACTAGAGAAAGTGGGGTTATTAAGTGTATAAGCTTATGGTTTATTCAATGAATAATTAATGTAGTATTAAATTTTTAAGTCTAGAGCGTGGGGTTATTATGTGTACAAACCTACGGTTTATTTATTCAATAATTTACGAGGTATTTAAATTGAAGCTAGAGAGAGTGGCGATATTAATTATACAAGCTTATTTAATAATTAATTTCTATTATAAGATATTAAATATGAAAAATGTACCTAATGATAGTGCATAACTAAGAGTTGAGATTATGTTTTTAAGGTTTTTTCAAGGTTATACGGTTATAATAAATCTTACTCTATAGTTTTCCTATATTCTGCAATCCTTAATTTTGAAGTTGCAAAAAAATTCATTGTATTAGCATGTTTCTATCGCAAGTTCTACGATTTTGAAAAAAAAAGCTAGTTTTGCCCACTGTGCGGCGTATGGACCGCCTGATGCCCATATCACGCGGAGGAGATATGGAGACCAGCCAGTCGGAAGAGTAGGTGATAGACGCGCGGAACCCGCAATCGCAAGGAGTCACCCGCAGGGAAATTTCTCGGCTTTACGACATCATACACCAGTAATGGGGGAGAGAGCACCACCTAGTGTATTGGCATATGACACATCAGATTCGGAAGAGGAAGAAGAAAGGCGGAGAGTCGAAGAATATCCCCACGCGAGACGAATAACGTCGACAGGCAACCATAGCCGGACGGGTGGCGGTCTGCATGTGATTAAAGTCTTGAAAGGGTGGATCATCAAGTTTACTGGTGACGATCGAGAAGGACCATAGGAATTCTTAGCTCGAATTCAAGATTTCCGGAAGAGTGCAAGTTTCACAGATCAAGAGATCCTAGGAGTTTTGCCATGTGTCTTAGATAAGCAGGCCAGCCGGTATGCAAGGAAAAGGTGAAAAGATTTCCAATTTTTTATCTAACTTCAGATATATGGTCGGATATTTCAAGAAGCCTCCGTCAGAGAGAGAGAGAGAACAAGTGGAATTGGTGTATAGGACGTTATTGCTGGAATATCGGAATACCATCAAGGACAAGCCGATCTACACGCTGAGCGATATCCAACGATATTGCCGCGAATGGGAAAAGAACAGGGATCTCAACAAGCGCTATACGACTCCGCCGAGCGACGAAGAGATGAAAATTCCCAAGGCCGGGTACTCAGAACCGTCGAGCAGGAAAAAGGTGGCCGCTATCCGTGAGGAGGAAGAGAAGTCAGTTGAAGTGGCAAGCATTATAAGGAAGTCAACCACGAGCAAAAAGGGAACAGCGAAGTCTAAGGCCAACGCAGCACCCCGCATTGGGAGCACGTAGACAGCCAAGGAACCGAGAATAGCACCTCAGGTTCAACTGAAAGAGCCGGTTTTAGCGGTGACAGCAGCAATACAGCCGCAGGGCGCCGGTGCCCCTAGGCCCATGGAAAGAGTAGGAGGGAATACTACCGCACCAATTGCCCGAGATAGGCAACCGGGCGACAGAAGCATAGGAAATTATGGAAGATCAGGGCAGAACCAGAGCAGAAGAGAGTACTCTGGAGCCTGCTTCAAGTGCTCGAAAGCGGGACACCGAGCAGCTGAATGCCCAGAGGCGCCGTGCTTCTTTTGCGGCCAACCAGGACATCGGCTAGTTAACTGCCCAGAGAAGTCGCAGTTAACTCTACAGTGTCAAGTGTGCGGTTCGTCGGGAGTTACGTTCAAGACGTGCTCTACATGTGCGCCTCTTCGTGAGAAGTGGGGAAACGGTCAAGCTGGGGAGTGGTAAGGTCCCACACTCCTCATGCGAAGCCTCCAGGGACAACAGCGGTAACTAGGCAAGTACCCCAAGATATACCTGGCCGGAAGAGTGGAGGAGCAATAAGCTCAGAGAGGAGGGAGGGTGAAACCCCTCAGAAGAAGAGGAAGGAAGTGCCTTGGGTCAAGCCGGAGGAGTTGAAGCCTCTTCTAGCGCCAAAGCCAAATAAGGAAGTCCAGTGTCCGTGGGTCAAGCCATCAGAGCCTACACCTTTGACAACGCCAAATGACACAAAGTTAGAGGGAGGTAATGCTACAGAGAGCATTAAGCCTGATTGGGTCAAGCCAGAGGAGGGAAAATCTTCTCCAGCGCCAAATACAGGAACGGTGAAGAGAGTGAGAGGAGCATGGCAAGCAGGATCACATTGGAGCGAGTCGGCGATGAGTAACCCGTCTATGAGCCCAATCAAATCTAGCTTACGCCCAGTAGAGGAAGGATGGCCAGCAGGATCGCAGTGGAGCCAATCGGCGATGAGGAACCCGTCGAAAAGCCCACTCAACCCTAGCTTGCGCTCAGTGGAAGGATCGTCAAAAACTGAAATCATGAGGATGCTCGTGCAGTTCCGAAGTACCCCATGTACGGCCGGTGAGTCGGACCAATCACTATCATGGCGACAACCGATGAGGGGACCATCGGGAATAGTGGAGGAGGAGTCTCCGAACGAACCGAAGCGATCACCTTGGGTCAAGCCGGAAGGGCCACAACCATTACTCGCGCCAAGACACAAGAAGCTTCAGATTGAGGAAGGATTTATCCGTAATGCCATCTACAAAAAAACACAGGACCATACCTGGTACCTTGGAAGTGAACAATCAATGAGTGCACCATTGACGGATCAGAAGGGAGGATCTTCAGATGGGAATTATATATACCCACGGGACAAGCCAGGCTCAGAAAAGCCAACAGCACCGGGGGATGTAATAGAGGAAGAGGATTATCAATTGCCTAAGGAAACCCAAGCAGCCGACACCAAGGATAGCGATAGCTGGGCCATCGATCCAGTCATAACTGCGGAAGTTGTTCCGACAGCCAGTGGAAGGGCCGGAAGTGACAAGGTTAACCTAGCAAATTCGATTGTAGGGGGAGAGAGGATTGTGCCATGCACAATAGATAGTGATCACGAAACGGATGAAGAAATCGCCGGTATGACGGTAGAAAATCGGAATTTCCGAACAGTGATCCTTAGAGGACAGTCGTACAAAACGCTTTTTGATCCAGGAGCCATGGTGTCTCTGGCAGGACCGAAAATTACGAGTAAGTTCCGAGACCGATAGGAACCAACACAACTAGCAGTACGAGGAGCAGTCGGCGGTGTAACGCCTGTAGCAGCATTGCTGAAGGTTAGCCTGGAAGTGGATGGGCACGTGGAAATATTATCAATTCGTGCATTAACTAATCTGGAGTATGATCTGCTTCTAGGGGTAGATTTCTGCCGGCTATTTCAATGTGATGTTAAGTTTGGAGAAGACTTGTGGAGAGTGAGAGGCGGCCAATGGAGACGCTTTGCCGATCGAGAGGGAGACACGGAAGCGACCATATACGCCGAATGCGCAGGAATCTGCGAGCTCAAGGATGAGCAAAGAGAACGAGTGAGGAAGCTTGTAGAGGTGTTGCTACCCAAACAAACGGATGAACATCCATTAATCAACTGCACGGAGCACGCGATAGATGTGCAAGGCGCCGCTCCGATAAAGCTCAATTTACGCCGGATGTCGCCGAGAATGTTGGAAGTGGCGCAAGAAGAGGTTCGAAGTATGGACAGTAAAGACATTATAGAGAGATCGGCTAGTGAGTGGAGCAGCGCTCCAGTTCTAGTCAAGAAGTCGGATGGAAAATATCGTTTCTGTATGGATTACAGAGACCTAAACAGAGTCACCAAGAAGGATGCATATCCCATCTCGAATATGGATTCCATCCTTGACAAGCTGAGGCGGGCCAAATACATCACCACAATAGACCTGAAAGGGTTGGGTTCGGGTTGGGTTGGGTTGGGGTCTATCACCAAGTGCCGGTAGAATTGACGAGTAGGAAGTATACAGCCTATGCAGTACCAGGGTCAGGCTTACGGCAGTTCAAAAGAATGCCATTCGGGCTCACGAACGCCCCGAGGACATTCCAAAGGTTGATAGATAACCTCTTTGGCCCAGAAGTCGAACCATATATCTTCGGATATCTAGATGACATTATCATCGTCACGGAAGAATTCGAGGAACATCTACACTGGTTGGAGGTAGTATTAACGAGGTAGAGAGACGCGAATCTGGCCCTAAACAAGGACAAGTGCGAGTTCTGTTGCTCCAGAGTAACCTACCTAGGCTTTACACTGGACAGCAAAGGTTTGCGGCCAGACCCAGAGAAAGTAGCGCCGGTGGTGAACTATCCAGCACCTCAAACAGTCAAGCAACTGAGGCGGTTCTTGGATATGGGCGGATGGTACTCACGATTTATTGAGAAGGATTCTGAGTGGAAAGTCCCTCTGGTGAAATTACTGAGAAAGGATATGCCATGGAAGTGGGGAGATGAGCAACAAGAGGCCTTCGAAAAGCTCAAGAAAGCACTAACGGAAGCCCCAGTATTCGCCAGGCCGGATTTTTCGAGACCATTCTCAATACAGTGCGATGCCAGTGACTATGCGATAGAGGCAGTACTCACCCAAGAAACCGAAGATGGAGAGCATGGTGTATAGTATACGTCAGCCGAGTACTCGCGCCGGCAGAGAAGAACTACACCACCACCGAGAAGGAGTGTTTAGTATTGGTGTGGGCGGTAAAGAAGCTAAGGCCGTATATAGAAGGATACAAGTTTACAGCGGTAATGGATCATAACGCTCTCAAATGGCTAAAGACTGCTAAGGAACCGACAGGCCGGATAGCTAGGTGGCTCTTGGAGCTGCAACAGCTAGATTTCACGATCGTGTACAAGAAGGGAGCACTGCATCATGTACCGGATTCACTGTCACGGATGTTCGAGTCAGAGGAGGAAGGCGCAACAGCATTTGCTGAGATCCAAGATCCAGCATATCTGCGAATAATGAAGGGAGTGATCGAAACGCCGCACAAATTCCCAGGATGGAAGATGGAGGACGGCATGCTTTACAGATATCGCAAGGATGCCTTGCTAGACCCGATTCTGACGCCGGAAGAGGGATGGAGATTGGTATTGCCGGAAGAGTATCGGGAGAGAGTGTTACGGGATGCCCATGACAAAGCATCAGCCGGACATTTGGGACGAGAGAAGATTTACGACAGAGTGGCTCGCGAGTATTACTGGAAAGGAGTGTGCAATGACGTACACCAGTTTGTGGCTCAGTGTCCTCAATGCCAGAGGTATAAAGTCTCTCAATTAGGCTGTGGATTTAATGGAGTTCCCGAAAAGCAAGAGCAGACATAAGTACCTTGCAGTATTCCAGGATCTATTTACCAAGTGGGTAGAAATCAAACCCTTAACCAAAGCGGATGGAAAATCGGTGGCACGGGCCTTAGAAGAGCTAATCTTGTTCAGATGGGAAACGCCTAATTACGTGCTCACCGACAGTGGCCGGGAATTTGATAACAAGACCCTGAAATCAATGCTGGAGGAGTACGGAATCAAGCATGTAACCACGCCACCCTACCATCCTCAGGCGAATCCAGTAGAGAGAAGTAACTGGACATTGAAGACAATGATTGCCATGTTCATTGAGTCTGATCAAAGAGAATGGGATCAGAACCTCCATAAATTGAGACATGCCATAAACACAGCGTCACAATTCTCAGCGAAAGTATCGCCAGCCTTTCTTAATTATGGCAGGCATCCGCGGCCAGTGAGAAGCCTACGAAGAGAGGTAGAAGATAGTAAGTTGATTGAGCGAATTCAGCCGGAGGAGTAGATAGAAAGAGCGAAAAGGTTAGACGCTCTGAGCGATCTAGTGGCCAGACACCTCGATCAGGCAAGAGCAAAACAGGAGAAACAATACAATAAGGGCAGGAAGGATGTTAGGTTTCAGGTCGGCGACCGAGTACTGAGGAAAGTGCACGTGTTATCAAATGCCGCCCAGAGTTTCAATGCCAAACTCACTCCTAAGTTTGAAGGTCCATTTGAGGTTCTAGAAGTAAGATCACCCACCGTATATATTATAGTTCAGGGTGGGGGAGTTAGCCGTCGGATAACAAAATCCCACGTGTCGGAACTAAAAAGATTCGTCCAACCTAGAGGAACCCGCTAGGTCACCTGGGAATTACTTAGTTCACCCCAATCCACCTTTAGCTAGAATTCTTCCAATGGGGTAGGCAGGTACGGGTGCGATCGCACACCCATCCTACTGGGTGTATCAAAGGAACTTTAACCGAATACTAACCTGTGTTGTCTGTGTTGTCCTAATGAGCTAGGTCGGAATGCTGTGCTAATTTGAATTGCCATGTTTCCTCTGCCAAATTAGGTGCTGAGAATGTCAAGGTTGGGAAGACGTCGCCCGTCGTGGCCGGAGAGGTGCCACTCCCCATTCCCGGAGTTTGAACTTCCGGGTGATCTGGTACGGCTGGAGGTCGTCCCAGAAATGGAGGAGACGGCTTCTTCGAACGCGCTCCCCCCAGTTCGGCCCGAAAGCCCAATGCTCAGTTAGGCCAACTTCCTTGAGAAGGACCTCAAGGAAGCGGCCGAACGCCACGACGAGGGGAAGCGTGCGGCCTGGCTGAAGGAGGTGCGCGCCCAGAAGCGACACGAGGCCATTATGAACGCGACTGCAGGACTCTACCCCAAGCCGCTGCTGGTGTCGCCGAGCGTCTCGCCCATCCTCATCGACCTCGAAGATGAAAAGTGGAAAAATAATTAATTAATTTATAATTAACCTCTTTAAAAAGGATTCTGCTGCATATTTTGACAATTTAACGCAGATTTTCCGAGCAAAGTATATATTTTTTTTTATTCTACGAAATCTATTAAAATATTTTTTATTACATTGTTTGAAATCTATTGTAAATTTTTTATGGTAAATATATTCATAAGCATTGCTGACAAACATTTTTAACACTTTATCACCCACGGACTTTAGTTTCGGAATTGAAAATCTAATAACGACATTGAGTTATAACTCAAGGAGTGAACGAAAAAAAATCTTAAATCTTTAACTATCAGATCTTAATCTCCTGGTTTAGTGTTCTCAAACGGGCAAGAATATCCATTTGGGACTCTTAATTTACGATTTATGGACTTCAATAAATTTGTATTACATTAGAAATTGAAGAAATTACTGTAGTATTTTGTGCTGTTACTTTTGAATAATGACTGTAAATATGGATACTTCGTTCATGGTAATTTGAATTTTTTCCAATTCGGATACTATCCGCATTATCTTCCTGCAGAGTTCATATAGGGGGACTAAGTGCCTCAGGTTGTCGTACAGACAGACTCTTAGCTCTACACAGATGTATGTATGAATTTATGCATGTCAGAAAGTATGCGTAAAAGTACGGAAAAAGGTATGGCAGAAAGTATGGTTATGCGTATGGGCAGTACGCAATGTTCAGAGATCCTATGCAAACTGGCTCAAAGAATAACTCTGTAAGTACACGAATGGCTACTTTACTGATAATTACGATTGATACCAACTCCACGACTTCTATATTTCATATTCGAAACACCTCTAGGCATATGTTCTACCATACCTTTTTCGATACTTCTGACATACTTTCTGCCACACGTTTGTCCATACTTATAGGCATACTTTCTGCCATACCTTTGTCCATACTTCTAGGCATACTTTGTGCCATACTTTCTGCCATACCTTTGTCTATACTAGAAAATTATCTCGTGAACGAATCATTGTGGAGTAACGAATTCAAAAAAAAAATCGCACAATCCGAATATCTAAGGCTCATTTTGATAATACCATAAATTTTCTAGAAAATTAGCTTTAAGGCAGTTGCAAAATTAACTACCTTTTCAAAAGAATAATTTTGTATCTTATATGCAAAGAAAGCTTCAAGAAGCTGTATGCAAAATTTTGGTGCTATAGGTCTACCCAAATAATTATTTATTAAAAAACCATTAAAGTCAATATTTATAAACAAATGCAATTTTTCGAAAACTTAGGAAGTTACAGAACTGAATTTTAGCACATATTTTTACATCTATGTTAGACATACTTGAGGTGAATTGCAAGTCGATTACTCAAATTTTCAAACTTCGTTTCAAGCAGTTATTGAAAAATTAACAAAGATCGATTTTAGACGTCTTTTTGTCTTCTACGCAAAAGCTTATAAACCTATTTAAATTTTACAGCTCAATCCTTGTAGCTCTTTTTGGCAGAAAAAAAACGCACTCTTTTGATTTTCTCTCCCACAATAATTTTCTAAGATATAAAAACTGTTTTTTAGCCTTGCGAATTTTTGATTTGTCTACTTTTTAGTACACATCACTTAGATTTCGATCGTCTACATGCCTACATTTTTTTGTCTATTCTTCTAGGCATACTTTTTGCCATACCTTTTACCATACTTTTACTCATACTTTCTGACATACATACATTCATACACACATACATCTGTGTAGAGCTAAGAGTCTGTCTATACGACAATCTAAGACACTCACACATATATGAACTCTCCAGGAAGATCAGTATCCGAATTGCAAAAAATTCAAATTATCATGAACGAAGTATCCATATTTGCAGTCATTATTCAAAAGTACCAGTACAAAATACTGCAGTAATTTCTTCAATTTCTATTGTAATACAAATTTATTGAAGTCCATAAATTGTAAATTAAGAGTCCCATATGGATATTCTTGCCCGTTTGAGAACACTAAACCAGGGGATTAAGATCTGTTAGTCAAAAAAATTAAGAATTTTTCGTTCACTTCTTGAGTTATAACTCAATTGCATTATTCGATTTTCAATTCCGAAACTAAAATCTGTGGGTCATAAAGTGTTAAAAGTGTTTGTCAGCAATGCTTATGAATATAGATCAAACTATTATCTCGTATAGAAAACTAACGGACATTTACAGGGCTTTGTAACAGTGAACACAACTTGAACATCCACGTTCTATTCAAACGTTTACTAGAAAACGTTTACCATAAAAAATTTACAATATTTCAAGCAATCTAATAAAATATATTTTAATAGATTTCAGATAATCAAAAAAAAAAAAATAATTCACTAATAATTAGACGTGCATGATTCGCAAACTGCAATGTCAAGTATCGAGATCTGAACTACTAGTTCGGATATTCCATATTCTATAACCTTCGTAGAAGAGTACATCTTGGCTTATACTTTGCTCTGAAAATCTGAGTTAAATTTTCATAATATGCAGCAGAATACTTTTTAACGAGGTTAATTATAAATTAATTAATCATTTTTCCACTTTTATAAAAATAATTATGTCGGTCCATACTCTACGTGGTTCTCAAAAAAAAAAAAAAATTATGCTATGCTGAAAATATTCATCTTCCGCCATCTATTATCCTCCATCTCAATTTTGTTGACGATATCAACGAATTGACAAAACAACGCTCCGTGTAGTCGGCAACCTTAAAAACACTTATTTCCGAGATCATTGGAGACCGGAGTGAAGTTACCGCACTCCGCTCGCCGCTCGGTAACGTAACGTCGACAAACCCAACTAGAACGATCATTTTAGTCCCGTAATTTCGACAACGACGATGAATAATAAATATTTGTAATATTTATTAAGCAAGGATAAAAATATTATCGCTAACCAAAAACGACTATTTCGACTTATTTTTATCCTGTTTATAAGAATATGGCAGAAATATTCGCTAATAAAATTTTTTTCGGAAAATAAGTTTTTTATCTTTTGAACCAAAAATTTTACATTAATTCGGGCTACACCATTGAATTCTGCTTACAACATAACATCGAATGACACTTGGTGCATTTTTATTTTTCTATCCAGTTACGAATAAACTTAATTCAAAAGTGGTGCGTGCTAAGTATGTTACGCGGTATATTATATCGTCATTTATTCAACAGCTTTTATTTACTATTCGTTATAGTGGTGTGTTTTATTTTACAGAAGCGGTAATTCAGGCCTTTGACGGAAAAGATAAGGAAAACCAACAAGTGATCGAACTATACTTTTTAACTATACTAGGAACTGTATTAAGAAATGTTAAAGATTGGAAAGAAGGGCGAGCACAACGATTATATCCAAAAAATTGAGATAATAATCAATAAACATTTCCAAATTTAATTTTAATATTTATTATGTATATTTCTACTTTTTTTACTTTTGCTATAAATAAATTGTTTTCGTTTGTAATGAAAGAAAGATGTGTATTTTATTTATTAATCAATGTAATTCAACGTAAAATTTCTATCTAATAAATTATATATTGCCCTTTATTGGAGCATCCTATCAAAAAGGGAATTTATAGTTATGAGTAGAAATTTATGATGGCCCCCTTAATTACGCATGTGGACCCTATTGGATTTGACGTAATACGTGAAAACATAATAGGTCCTGACGACGACCAAGTTTGGCAAAACGATTATGGGTGAGACATAACATTTACTATTGGGGGTTTTCATATGGTGAACCCTATTCAGGAGTACCACTTCCGGTACAAATTTGGTTAAAGCGTGGATAACCGTATTAAACCTTAATACTGATTCCCATTTAGGGTCCAAATGGGTCCAAAGTATTAAGTATACCCGCTATATGCCATAATTAGGGTACAATTACGTAAAACCGTAATACTGGATTCCATTTAGGGTCCAAATCTGGATAAATTGTGGGAACTTATTAGGTATATCCACATTATGCCAGAATTAGGGTGCAGTTACGCGAAACCGTAGTACTGGACCCCACTTTGGGTCCACGTCTGGTCACTGAGTGGATAGCCGTATTAAGTAGGCCCACAATATGCCGGAATTCATGATTAATTACGGAATACCGGAATACTGTATACCATTTAGGGTCCAAATCTGGTTACCATTTGCAAACTATATGCATGTATGTATTTATTTATTATTTATTTATTAACCAGAGTAATACAATAGTAATACATGCAATAGTTATCTTTCAACACATTTAATATGTCTAAGTAACCAGCATCCTATAGAGGTAGTCACAGCTACCTGTACATAGGTCCGGTATATATAAACTTATATTCTAACTTAATATCTAAAATTCCAAGATCAAAATTTATCTTGGAATTATATTGCCAATAGTGTTTTGATGATTTATACAATAAAAGAATCGAATTGTATTTAAAATACATTTAAACTAATCCATTTCTTTAATTTTTTCTTGTTATAAATTTTAGTAATATCTAAAACCTTAAGATTCGTATTAGTTGTTGGTAAACTATTAAAAATTTTTATTGCTTTGATACGATTATTTTTATCACACACAGCTTTTAAATATTTTGGTGGTATAATAAATTTATTTCTGGTTATACTGTTCAATGATAGAAATAGATATTTATGTTCATTATAATAGTAGGATACACATTCATAAACAAAAATTTGTTTTAAGTTTAATGGGTTGTCCTGATTGAAGTTGTTTAATTTATAATTTTTAGTATTTTATTCTGAATTTTTTGTAGTAAATCTAATTTTGTCCTATATGCACCATCCCATGCAATGTTTCCGTAAGTAATTATACTATGGAAAAATGCATAATATATTATCATCAGTGTATCTGATGGCATGAATTTTGATATTTTATATAATATATATATATTAAATATTTTGTTTTCTTTATTAAATATTCAATATGTTTATTCCATTTTAGATTAAAATCAAAGACAATTCCTAGATATTTATAATATTCTACTCTTCTTAATTTAGTACCCTGCATACTTATATTCATATCTTTAGGAAAGCTATCACAGTAGCTACCAAAAGTTATGTAAACAGTTTTCTGCACATTTAAAGATAGTTTATTAAGTGCTAGCCACATAGATATATCTTCTAAATAACTAGTCATTTTATTTTCTACTTTTTCCCAAGTATCATCAGAAACAATGACTGCTGTATCATCAGCATATGAGATCGTGTTGTCAGTTCTGTTAGTTAGTAGGTCATTAACATAGATTATGAATAACAATGGCCCTAGTATAGTACCCTGTGGTACCCCTATGTTTATTCTTTCATAATTACTCTCAGTTGTACCAATTTTTACTTTTTGTTTTCTATTATGTAGATAGCTTGATATGAGTTTATGTGCTTTACCCCTTATACCATAATTATACAATTTATCTAGTAAGATGTCATGATTTACAGTATCAAATGCTTTAGCCAAGTCAAGGAATGTGATAGCTATTGGTTTGCTTTTATCCAATTTACTGTATAATATGTCAGTTATACAGGGTGTAAACCCACTGAATAATAGGCTCTACGGCATCGGATAGAGCAGAAAATTCTAAGAAAAAAATTGTTTTAAAATTTTTCGATCCGATCAGTACTCATTGAGTAATCATCGATTGAAAATTAGCCAAGCGGACCAATCAGGAGAGAGCTACAGCGGCAGGCGAAGCGCCTGGCGGGCGGAGTAGGACGGCCCGTCGAGTACCTCCCCGCCGGCCGAGCATCGGCCGGCGCTGCGCCGTCGATCGGCTGTTGCGGTTTCTGCGAAAAAAATTCGGCAGGTCGACTGCATTGTTGAAAGTTCATAGTCAATTGCTTATTTTTAATTAAGTAACGTCTAGCGCAAAATCAGATACTAATTCTTTTGACTTATTATTAAGCAAGTAAAAACTGATAATAATTCTAATGTTGCATACCACATTAATAATTTAATTTAGTATCATTTCGCTGAAAAAATAGTGTAATTTATTAAATTATCTGAAATATCGAGAAAAAATAACAAAAACCAATTCGTACACACCGAAAATCAATATTTTATTATAATTAATTTATAATGTTTGAGTATCTCAGATAGAAGGATAATGCATTTTATGAAACTTGACTATTTAAATTGTCGCTGAGAATCAATAATTTAAATTATTATCAATTCAGTAAGCGGAAAATTTAATTTTAGGCTTCATATTTTAAACATAAAATTCTATTTTATGCCCTGCATGAAAAAATAATGCATTGAAATTTTTAACACTGTTGTGATTTTTAGCAGCTATTTAGACATTTCTGATTCTGGTGCGCAATGATCACAATCACCGGGCCTGAATATCTGCGTCCATTGATGTAAAAATTCTTCTTTCTTTATGAAGTGCAATAAAGTTCATATTGAAAACATTGAGCGATGCCTATAATAAAACTTTTTGTCGCACTGTAACAAAAAGTAATACATTCAACTCAGGCGTAGATTCTCATTATTCTAACTTGATTTCATAGCATTCTGATTGCATTAAATGACCTTTGGATGCAGCAAACCCTCTCTAATTCTTATATCGCGACCAGGGTATAAAAATTACTATTAAAATATCGAGTTAATATTATTCAAAGCAGTATGTCCATCAACTAATTTATTAAATGATAGCAAGCGAGAAATATGGAGAGAGAGAGAGAGAGAGAGAGAGAAATAGACTATTCTACATCTTTAGTTTTAAAGATTTTATGAATTTTAAGGATTTTCAAGTCTCAATTTTTCCGAGCTACTTCGACTCAGTCAGAGTAAGCAATTTTCTTAAAAACCACGATACAAAAGTAAGCATAGATTAAAGTAGTTTTGAATCAATTAATTCATTAAAATAATGCACAAGCCTCGAGGTTAATGGGCTTTAATCTATCTTGATTTTCAATGTTTCAGAATTAAAAATTATAAATATTTTTCTAATAGTTTTAAGGACTTTTGATTGAACAAATTGAGTAAAATAATCAAAACTCCTCCAGAATGTGGCATTTCAGAGTATACAGAGATCGATTAAAACAAACAAAAAGCTTGGCAATAAATTAAACGGAGATTTAAAGAACTGCAGTTACTGTAACGCGAGAAAATGAATTTATTTTTAAAAATATTTCACTATTTTTGAATCAGCAAATTGAATAATATGACGAACAGATATGGAGAGTATGGCATATCATCGTTTTTTATTCTGAGGAGTTTTTTCTTGATGCATTATCACGTATCACTGTACCATTAAAATAAAATTTCTATGAGAGAAATTACTCGTTCAAAGATTTTCAGGAAGTATCTTTGAATCGACAAGTTGACAAAATAACGAATACATCTTGGAAGTATG